>CM062820.1:1002820978-1003111192 GCA_031772625.1 Pinus tabuliformis
TCAATAACACCAAAAAGAAAGGTGGTCTTCACATCCATCAGGTGGATCTTCCACCCCATATATGTAGCTAATGCTAGAATGGTTATGATCAAGTAATATCTTTCCACTGGTCCAAATTTCCTTATGTTCACTAGATACATCAAGGATCCCACAAGTTGTCTACGGATGGTAGCATCCACTGCCTCTCCTAAAGAAGCACTCTCCCTACTCCATTTTGTAGCTAGATGTGTGTCCATAGGCTTGCAGTTCTCAATGTAAAATCTCTAAAGTATTTAGAGGCATACTTCTCGTGACTCACAAAATTCTCACCGTCACCCTACCATACTTTCAAACCAAGGAAGTAATGTATCAATCCCATGTCCTTCTTCTCAAATTATTTTGCAAGGTCCTCCTTGCAAGACCAAATCAAATACTCATCTCCTCTATGTATCAAGTCATCAACATACAATACCAAGATAAGCAACTATCCATATACCACAATGTGATATATGTTGGCATCTCTTCACTTTTTCTGAATCTCAATCCACTGATATATGTATAGGTCTAAGTTTACCATGCTCAGGGTTCTTCTTTGAGACCATACATGGCACTTTTGAGTCTACACACATCTCCCAATCATATGTCGCAAGTCCCTTTGGCTGCTCTATGTAAATTTCTTCCTCAATAACACCATAAAGAAAGGTGGTCTTCACATCCATCATGTGGATCTTCCACCCAATATATGTGGCTAATGCTAGAATGGTTATGATCGAGTAATATCTTTCCACTGGTGCAAATGTTTCCTCATAGTTAACTCCCTCTACCTGAGAGAAGCCTTTGTCCACAATTCTAGCCTTATACTTCTCGATGCTCCCATTAGCTGCATGCTTCACATTGTAGATCCATTTGGAACCAACTACTGACTTGTTTTCTGGCCTCGACACCACCTCCCATACATTGTTGTTTATGATGGAGTCATACTCCTCCACCATGGAATAAACCCACATTGGTCAAGAAACTTCTTCCTCAAATGAAGAAGGCTTTGACTCAATGAGATATGTAATGAGAGCCATATACCTAATAGTAGCAGCTATCCCAAACATTGCAAGGTGGCTTGTTATTACTTTCACAAAGGATGATAATGATGGGGAGATAAAATCTTTGTCTATTCTTTATGTCATGACTTTTGTGACCAACTTAGTAGCATATACAACAAGCAATAATTCTTCACACAATATACATTTATGTCATATGGAGAGAAATGCCTTATTTGGAAGAGATGGATTTGCTTCTTAAGTTCGCAAAAACAATGGTATCTTTATAATCTCTCTGAATATTATTTTTGAGATAAAAGTAACGCAACACAAATAAATAAGCCAAAAAAACAATGATAATTAGATAAAGTAAACAACATCTAATGTTTACTATAGCTAGCGTGTTCAATGTACCTGACTATTTTAGGCTAAACATATTAGGATTTCTTTTGTCAGTTAAATTATGCAGTGTTTCGAATGGATGGAGGACTATACAAAGTCAAGATCTATGTATTTCTTATTGACATTCTTTTGATAATATATTGAATTTACATAATTGTACCAAAATAGGTGAAACTTCATCTCCAACATTGGTTACAATCTTTTCTTGACATGCATCATGTACATTAATGATAATTTTGGAGGAATTACATGTTCGGTATCAACATATGTTTCTTCAATCATTTGTGTTTTTGTAATGAAAAAGAACACAGATAGTCTATTAACTAGGGGGACATTTATTCCCATATGCCTCTTTACTAATGAAGGTTAAATTGTAAGTGTAGTGTTGTTGAAAATTAGAAACCAGTTTCTTGCAGAGGGTCAAATTTTTATATTAGCTTTGACATGTTTGAAAGTTGATGATTTTATTGTGTAATTTTCGAGAAATTGCATGTTCGGTATGTGCAACATATGTTTCTTTAAAAACTTGTATTCGTTCATTCAAAAAGAATAGATAATATGGTCACAAGCGACAATTACAACCATAGGCCTCTTTTCGATGGGTAGATCCCTACGTATGAAGGAAAAGCCTTATGTTAGACATAGTTCAATGGGACTGCTAAGTGTATTAACCTCAATACATTGTGGGAGTTCAAGGGCCACTCCTATATATAAAAAAAGAAGTAAATTTAATATAAGTAAGCTAGAAAAGAAAGTGTTATTGGTCTAATAATGACCAAAAAGAGTGCATTGGAGGGATTCCTTCAAAGAAGTTAAAGGGGGAAGGGAAGACGCCTCAATGCCCCTTGCGCTGGTCACCTGAAGGGGAGAAAACATTGCTCTCATGTAGCTTATTTCTACCATCAGAGGATGAAAAGAAAAACTTGTAATATATGACTGTCTTGAAGTGCTAGAAGGAGAGCTCGTCCATGGAGAATTTCTCTGTCTCAAGGGAGTGGCCTGCAGGTACCATCTTGGAGTGGAGGACTACCTGCTGGAAAGGAGAGCTTTGTCCTGAGAGAATGGTACATGTTCAAGTGATATATTTAGGAAGTTCTTAGAAAAGAGTCGAAGATTATTTTTGAAGACATTGCAAAGTGATATCTCATTCAATACACAAATCCCTTCGGAGAGCCTTCCTATTTGGTATTGTGAGATTACAACTATTCTAACTAAATTAGTCATGCATAACTATACCTTTCTAAATTTTCACTATCTTGACTATCAAGGTTTCCTATTTTAAATTTGTTCAATGTTGCATATGTTTTGTGAACTTAAAAAATTAAGTGATGAATATTGTCAACTTACATGATGGATATTTTTCATCATATTGGTAAGAAGAAAAGTATAAAATCATATGTTAATATGATCTTTGATGGAAAATATTTGATAGAAAAATTAAAGTGTGTAGCTAATAATTTTAACATTCTATTTATTTTAATTTTAATTTTGTTTGTTTGTTTGGTGTGTCTATGTAGCAACATAACAAGTTTTTTTTAACAGTGTTCAACATAATAGGTTTTTTTAATAATGTTCATAATGATGGTCCCATGCCCAGTCACTTTTTCTGTCTCTCTGGTGACACAATAGCCCTGTCACAATTTTCGTCTCTCTAGCGGCACAATAGCCCTGTCACTATTTCCGTCTCTGTGGTGACATATGGGCATTTTTCTGTCTCTCTATCGCCATATAGGTTTTCTTTATAATGGGCAGAATGATGGTGACATTCTCTATCAGTGCATTGTAAGACCCTCATAAGTCTCTCAAAAATTAATCTGAATATCAGCTCAGTGACTGTAATAAACTCTGCCTTGGACAAGATTATAAAGAATTTTTCACGACGAAAAACCTTCCAAAGCCTCTTTAGTTGCCGATGAAGCATGTCACAAACATTACAAGATGCTTTACATGCAAGAATGCAAAGCCGTTACCTATCGAGCAGCAAGAGCAGTAGACAGAAAGTCCTTCTCTTGCCCCTATTTTTGATGGACCTATTTTCTTCAAGCTCGGCTGATGCAGAAATCATATTGTAGGTTTTAACCTCGTACAAAAATTACCTACATACGAATTCTAAAACACAAAAAATAAACAATGCGAGAGCATAACACATAAAACCCATGTGCACAAAAATTTTCCCCTAGGTCCCAAAACTGGGACTACCAGCTTGATTTTTCATTATATTCCTTTCAATGCTACAATACATATTTATACATGTCAAAGCATCCAATACCATGGACCGAAAACCATCACATCCAAAACCATGTGCGAAAACCATGCATAAAACCATAGGTAGGTCCCCCCAACCTAATATAGGGTCCAAAAGAAATACCCCGTAGAGGGGGGCTACCCACCCCCCCAACCCCCTAGTTAACTATGTGGGCTAGTCGTGGAAATAATATAACACAACGCAACACATATTACAAACCCTAATCGTGGCTTGCAATTCAGGTTTCCTAAAAATGGTGGAACCCGCTGTGTATTACATACAAAAATTGATGCAACTGGTAGATGACCTCATGGATTCCACAGAGAAATCCAGTTCTGATGATGTTAATAACACCCTTTTTGTATCGAATTTTGTTTCTAAAGTGAAAGATATTGTTGGGGTTTTCAATCCTTCTCCATTGAAATCAATTGGGGGCCACGTTGGTGCTTTTGATTCCACTAATATTGCCTAAAAGAATATTGTTGATCTATTTGATTCCTTGGATAAAGATATGTTGGATGCTAAGTATTGGGAGATAAGCATGTACATACTGCTCTGGAAGGCAAAAAGGGTGAGCTGGTTAATGGGGATTTTGAATGGGATGGAGATTTGGAAGTTAAAATCAGCAACAAGCTTCGACGAGATGCATTTTTGGTTTTTAGGGAACCATGTAAACTCTTAATGAAGAATATACATCAAGGCGCTAACGCAAATGACTGGCATTACAGCTATTGAAGATGCTGGAGCTATTTTCCAGATGAGTGAGATATATTGAGTTTGTTTTTGGGCCGTAATTCTGCAATTCCTCACTCTTACATTATTTGTTAATCTTTGTTTTAGATTGAGATGGGATTTAAATTCATTTCCGTTCACAATCCACAACTTGAGCCAAAACACTAGTACAATTTGTTCATGCATTTTATATGTCCATTTAATATTTACCATTTTTACCTGTCTGTTGTGGTATCCAGTTCAATTGCTTCTTTCAAGTGGTTTCTTCCTGTCTGTCATGGTATCATGTTCAATTGCTACTTTCAAGTACTTTCTTACATATTTACATTTCGATATATAATATGTTGAAGGTTATGTAGAATATTATTTTCTATAGTTATAGTATTTTAAATGTTGTAGGCACTATTTACATGCCATAGATTGGAAGAAACAACTCCAGATTAATGAAAATATAAAACTGTAACTTTCTTTACCAGAACTACCATCATTATTGTTTAAAAAAAATAGGGTACGTCACTACTTGAAACATATACTATTCCCCTGCAATAAAGTCTAGTGCTTTCTTAAATGAAGTCTGGTCCACCTTTAAATGATTTGGAACTAATGTTGCAACAATCCCATATGTAAGTGGCTGCTGTAAAATCTTCAAATCTAGATCTAAGGCTCACATTGGAATAAAATCTGAAGATATAATTGATAAAGATAGGATTACATAAAAGGAGAAATCCCCTAGGCTTTTTCTAGTGAAACAAAGAAATTTATGAAATAACTCCCTGGTATTGCATCCCATAAATCGGTACTCACAGTTGACCAATTTTCATGCCACTTTTGTTTGTCACTCAAGTTTCTTAGGTTAATCCAAACCTTATGCTAAGGGAGAAGTTGTATGGGATACAGTTGGCTACTAAACATTTTCTGACCATAAAACAATTTTTCTCCATTCCCTGTTACCTCTTTGCTTAGTTTCTTTCTCTGTGCTTGAATTCTTTTCAATCCATCCTTTCTCAATTCAATTACCTCGCAAAAAATTACCCTTGTTGGATTCATTAGGAGGTTTTTTTCAATAGCTGAAGGTGAGCCTCTTATTGAGGACTGTCTTGATTGAATACAAAAGGAGAAGAACAAGTTGAATGAATCAATAGAAGAGTCCATGTCTTCTTAGTGCTTGCCTCTTATTTCTTGCCTTACAACAATAAATCACCCTCACTTCTATACTGGAGAATTAGAGCTACTAATTTTTATCCAAGGTGAGTGCACTATATTTATGTTCTTTTGTGCTCTAATTGTCCTTAACCATGTAATCCTATCCCTTTTGGTACCATTGGTTTTGTGGCCATTTTGTCCTTTTTGATGTAGCATCTTATAGATCATAGTAATATATGCGTTTTAGAGAAAATTAATATTTATTTCTCTTTAATTATGCCTTGGTATGGAGTTTGACTTGTTGAATGCTTATGACAAGTATTTAGCTGGCCTGTCCCTTTCACCATCAATGAAATCTCAGGTCTCTATACTGAGAGAAATTGTCAAAAAGCTATATGGGTTAGATAAAAAGTTATCTGTCGAGTGGGATATGACCAACAGGTGGTAAGTATTACATAACAAAATTGGCCTCCCACTTTAGGCTTTATTTTGCATACAATAAAGAAAATTATCTTTAACTTCAGGGCTTCCTCAGACCTGAACAATTCTTGTTCATTTTGTAATGTTTTGTTCACGTATCACGAAACTTGGTCATGTAGATTCTTGATTTCGCAATATAAATCATTGTGATTCTACAGATTACAAGAGTGGCACCATCTCCCCCTTAATTCAGTGTTGAAAGCACAGTAAATACTTACAGTGGTCCATATTTGAATATTTATAGATTATAATTTGTAAAGACAAAAAATTGTAATTACCCTAATTGATTTAAGCCAATTGTAAATGAGAACATTGTAATTATATATTAAGTACTAAAATATGATGGTTTTTGGCTCTATTACATGGAGCAAAAGGGCTAGAACTAATTTACTATCATTTCTTTAAATGCTATTTTTGGCATTTTAATTTTAACATTTCTTGAGGGGATTTTCTTCTGGAAATCTATTACTCTTATTCAGAACCTAGGAACTTTCTCTTGTAAGTGAAGTAATGGTTATTTCACAAAGCTCGATAGAATACTTTCATTTACTGTTTGATCTATTCATTTACCACTTACAATACATTCTGTTAGCAATTCTGATAAAGGGTCACTTTGCACTGGTCATTTATTAAGGTAAATCAATCCATAGGGGCATTTGTTTGGCATAAAAAATTGTTTTTGGCTATTATACTATGAAGTTCAGTTTGGGAATAATCCTAAAATACCATTGTAGGTACTATAGGAAAACTCTGGTCTTGATATTTATTTTTGTCTACGATACCTATGACGTTCATTTTGAGAATAATCATGAATTACCTTTGTAGGTACTATAGGAAAACGTCGGTCTTGATATTTTGTTTACTTGTGAGTCTGGATTAGCGATAACGCTGAGTCTATTTATTTTGGAGGATTATTAAAGTATCTATCATGCTTATTATGTTACTTATTAAAGCTTTTTTTTTTTTTTACTTTGTATTGAGATCGAACATTCATATTTATCTTTTTGTTTCACTAAATGTGAACCATATACTCACTAGTGTCAATAGGAAATTTCCTTAGAGACATTAGTGAAAATTTATATTTAACCTTATATTTAATCTGTTTTTCCAATGATTATTGTCATATTATGTTGTATGCAATCTATATTTATTTTCTGGTCTTGATATTTTGTTTACTTGTGATTCTGGATTAGCCATAACCCTGAGTCTATTTATTTTATAGGATTCTTAAAGTATCTATCGTGTTTATTATGTTACTTATTAAAGCGTATTTTTGTTTTACTTTGTATTGATATTGAACATTCATATTTATTTTTTTGTTTCACTAAATGTGAACCATATACTCACTGGTGTCAACAAGAAATTTCCTTAGAGACATCGGTGGAAATTTATATTTAACCTCATATTTAGTTTGTTTTGCCAATGATTATTGTCATATTCTATTGCATGCAATTTGTATTTATTTTGTGGTATAACGTCTAATTGTTTGGGTAATATGGTACTGTAATTTGACTACTATGAATATTTAATAAAATAAGAAGACTTTTATTGCAGGAGATGCCATGATTGAGCAAGAATTGGGAATGCGACTTGGGTACTTCACCTTGCATTGGGTTTCATGTGGATTGTTTTTGAAATGTTCACTCCTTTATCGTTTGATATATTTGATTGAAAAGCTTAATTTTTTATGTACTACTGTGAACATGTTTGTGATTGTCCTTCCCATTAATTTGCTAAGGATGCAATATGGGTTCTTCTGATAGATCTTAAAAATGTTTTGAGGTTGGACTAAGGTCTTGGAGAGACATACTCATGTCCACCATGTAGAAGGCCATTGCTCACATGCACCTTCATGACACCTACAAACTCCACTGTTTGGCATCAGATGGTCGAAGGTGAACAACTGGTCAGGCATATAAATGCAGGATCTTATGCATTGCCTCAAAATCAATATGAAAATATCTTATCCGCAGGCCCATTTACTACTCAATGATGGAATTCCGTTGGCATGGGCATGTGGAGGCTTGTGCTCATTTAACTTTCAAATTGAACTCCTTTTATCATGGTTTAATTTGGGCATCTTGTTACATTTGAAATCAACATTTTTTACTATCAACATAACTCATTCTAATTTCATTACATATTTCTTCAATGGTCATTTCTATTATGTTTTCTTCTAGAAATGTCCCAATTGGTTGTGTTATGTAAAGTGATGGAAACATACTAGAGAAGGTTATAATTGGTACATCATTGGTCCTTAATTTCTTTCATGTTGTTTTCTGTTTCAGTTCTTCTCCAACATTCCTTAGTTTTCAAAGGTTAATAGTGTTGTAGTTGATGGAGAACTATGGTATTTTTAATGATGCCTCATTTATGCATAAATACAAATGAATTTGGATCATATTTTTGTTAGGGTCTCACTCAACCCCTGCGCATTTATTTTCCACATGGTTGTCTAAATCTAACATTTATGGTACCTTACCATTTGAATAATCTCTTGGAGCTTTCCAAGTGTAACTGTTACTAATTCAATTACATATCTCCAATGAATATTTGTATGTTATAGTATCTAAAAACATGTATACATAAAATGGTAGACAGTGATAAATAAAACACAGTGAGATGTTTTTGTGACTTCTTTCGCAAATTTCACACCTTTGTACTCTGTTGCTCACATCAAGCACAAAAATATTGATGTAATCAAGGTTATTAGAACTCATATTCTTGTACATAATCTTTATAAATGGTGAGTTTTATTTTAGAAAGGAGTTTGGAATGGACAGAAAGGGTTCAATACGATATTTAGTTGTTTAGGGAAATTCATCCATGACATGGAAAAAAACATTTGAGGTTCATGCATTCATGCAAAGTAGTAAAAGTTTAAAATGACTCCAATGTAGATGAGATAAAATGAATCATACACATCATAATTTCTAAATCTGATAAACATTGTTGATTTATAGATGTAATTGTATGGATTTGGCTTGATTAAGTATCTTACAAATTAAGTATGCTTTCTGGAATCACTGTGAACCTGTTGTTTCTACTAGTGAGTATGCAATAACACTGTTGATGTGAATGATAAGCCAAATACTTTAGTGGACTAATTGACTATATTGATAAGAAATCCAGAGACACATGGAGAACATTCTGGCTTAATCCTAGAGACCACCAAGCAGGTCAAGCTAAAAGATAATTACCATAAATTTAAAAATTAACTAGTGGTTCCTTCCATTAGTAGTTTGTTTCATGGTGTTCACTACATATTTATGTCACCCACAAGGTTCACATCGAGATTTTGCTATGAGATTAGTATGAAATTTGGAAACATAGAACTTCATTGTCTAATGCCCACATGGTGAAGACCTAGTCGGATAGTCTAGAAACCACTATGGAATTGGCCTTCCTATAGATGTTATACTAAAGATTACATTTTTCCACAGAAGGATATAGCAAAGGTGTTTCTTATACACCTCATGAAAGAAATGATTCCCATAGTTTAGAAGCATAGAGCAGTCTTAACCAAACATGAATATGCTACACTGCAATGATTGCGATGTTTATGTAAACCGCCCCCCCCCCCTATCCACTGCAATAAAGGAAGGTGGTTACTATGTTGACATAATTTCCAAGAATGGTTATGAAGATGTTATTCATAGGGAGAGTGCACTGAAGCTGTGATTGCAAGTGTGCAATCGAACTCTAGTATTGAAATTTCTGTTGGTGGAAAGTTACTGTCACAGGAAATGAGAACTCGGGCTGTGAGACATGCTTTGATTCTCATTAATTGTCATTAGAGGATTTCCATAGTTCAAGTTAAACAAAAAAAAGAAGAAGCTATTTCATGCCTTTTCCTGGAAAATAGTGGACATAATCAAGTTTAGCACACCTTTTCTCGGCCTTTAAGGATAATGGTTACCATTTGTTGTTCCTTAGTGCTCGTGTAATTGCTCAGGCATATCTTGTGAGGTAGTTCCTTTTCAATGTTAAGTAGAGTGGCAAGGCTGGACCTCATGGTCATCTTGTGATCCCTCCACATGGGTTATTCCAATCCCTGTATTGAGAAGTAATATGAAGGGCTTCTCATGAATTCAAGATTTCTTGCATTTGTTTCTAGAATCTTTTTTGGATCTTGAATAAATTTATGTGCATTGTATAACATTAAGCATTTCTAGGTCTTGTTTCCTCCCCCCCATTCATTGCTGACACTGACCAAAGCTATCTGAATGTGAACCAAAATAAGCAAGCAACATAGGGCAATGAATGTGAACTATAGAAATATTTGGATGAAAGGTTTGATACAATATGAGTCCACATAAATGCTTCTACAAATATTCTGAATTTGAAGTGAGCATTCAAAATAATGTTTCTATGTAAAATTTCAAGCCAGTTGCCATCCATGTTGGACCCAATTATTTCTCAATGATCAGACTAAGGTCATGTTTTTCATGCATACACAATATATCCTTGGTCATATTCCAAATTCTCAAAAATTTCATGTGATTTTCCTCGTTACCTCCAATTGACTTCATAAGCTTTGGAAATGGGACACATGTAAAATATAGAATTGCACGTGTTACGTTGTTCATTAGTTAGCATGCAACTTGGATAGATTAAGTAATTCGATAAGGAGGATGATTAAGTAAAAAATATTGAAGTTACATTGCACAAAGATTGATAATGTCTAGTGGAAACAATACAAGTTTTAACAAGCTAGGAAGCCACCCACGTTTCAACAAGTTAGGAATACCCTTAGCAGGAATGACGCCTAGATGAGAAGAATTTCTAAAGTAGAGTGATCAAGGCTTCTTCTCAAATGGGACAATTACATTTCAATTTTTATTTTTATGGATCAATTCCATAAAATTCCCTTAACTCGAATGAGGCTTTTCCATCTGTTGGGCGATCATATGAACCCATGTGAAGCAGGATAGAATCAAAGTTCATTGAAAAACTAATTTTATGAACACTCCCACTCACCCATTTCTTCGACCGCCTTCCACCAATGCCCACCCTGACTCTCCACCCACCTGCTCCCCACCCCATCCTTCCCAACCCCACCCCTTAGGGTTGGTAATATGAAATCAACATAAGTTTTTCGTTTAAAGTCCTTTCTTATTGATTTTTTTCCTCTAATTCTTTTTTTGTTTTATGCACTATTGTGGTGTATTTAGGCGTATTTCACTATATTCAACTTGATTTCTTATAGCATTTATGGAAATCTGTCTTTAATATTTGCATCATAAATTTCCAATATACGTAAATATTACATTTGAGCACCAATATGGATGCCATTATTTTTAAATCGAATAATTTCAAGAAATTAATGTTATGCTATCAAATTATATTTTTAAAGACATTTTACTTGTAGGTTGTAATTATGATCTGTAATATTCTCAATCCAAATAATATCATAATTACAAGTATTAATTATCTCCCTAATAAATCTCATTTGGACTTTTAGTATACACTCTTACTTCTATATGTACAATTAAGAAAAATTGAAGATTACTATTTATTTTTAATGTTCTTTCTATCCTTAAATATGCTCCATTTTTGTATCCCTGTTTACTATGTTTTTTGGGGGTAATTACACGGAAGGTCATTTTCGCTTGACTGTCAAATAAAAAACTGACACGTAGATTTTTTAGTTTTCCTTTTTCTTGACACATATCTCATCTTCGATTCCCTCTTCCTCACCTCCTTCCCCTCTTCTCCATCTTTCGACGCCATTACTGTCCTCACAGCTCTGCAAATATCCTCCCTGTTCGCTCCAACATTGCCTCGTCTAGGGACCACCAAGATCTCTACATTCTATAGAAAAAATTACGTATAAAAGGAGGCATACATAATGGAAGAAGTTGCTTGAATTATCAAAGTGCCGCTTTCTGCATAAATAATGTTTTGATTCCCCAGAAGCTTCACAGGAGCCTCTGAAGAGGCCTCGGAAGCTGAGGGTTCGCAGCGTCAATAACTCTCAACAGTCACAACGTAGAGTGAGCCATCAAATCTTGGAAGAGGAAATGGATATCCTTTTGCAGGGTTTTCTTTCAATTCATCCACTAGTTTAATGCTCTCGGCTGCTAGTTTGTCAATGTTCACCAAGCCTACTAGATCCGAAGTGCCCTTTGTGTGGGAGGAGAAGCCTGGTATTCAAAAAATTAATGGAGGGGGGGCTATTTTTAAGAATTTGCTGTTAAGGAGAGAATTATTGGGAGCTATAGTGGAGATGATTTTGAGTTTAGGCATGGTTCACAGTGTTGGATGGAGTGTTGAATTTGGAGGGCTTATTGTGTATGGCTGACTAGCTCTTTTGTAATAGTTGTGGAAGAATACTTAAATACATATAATACTTAAAAGTATAAATTGAATAGTTTTTGTAAAGTGAAGTGTTTTAGTGAAAAATGGTGGTTGGAAATCCATGCTTATATATGTTTTCCTTTGGTTAGACTACCTTTTGTTAATTTATTTCGTCAATGGAGACTTACTGAACTTTACTCATAGCATGCTCATTGTGACAGAGTTAAGTCAACTGTTGAAGAGATTGAAAGGGAGGAAGCAGCATTACTTGAGGATCTTTATTCTGCAGATCGAAAGTTTGCAGAATATTACAATGTAATTGTATGCAAATATGTAGTTTTCACATTCAGTATGTAGAATTTTCTAAAGATGACTTTATTACTTTATAGAATTTGTTTTAAACATTTTTTCTGACGGTGCACAATGTAATTTTTCTTATTGTTTTTCAAGTTTTCAGTCGTTCAAACATTTTGATAATTGTATTTCACATCTCTGTGATTTTATGTTGTTATTTCAAACGTGTCTTACCATGCAATGTAATTTTTTGTTGTTGTTGCAGATTTAAAATTTGAAATCTTATTTGTATTTCTGTTTGACATCCATATGTTTGTTGGTTTGTGCACTATTTTCTGTTTACATCTCTGATGTCTGTGGGTTATTGTTTTTCTTTTGGAGCAAATACTTGGAGTGTTACTTAAGTTAGTTAAATATTTCAAGCTACAGCACCAGCATCAATATGTATTCCATCTTTACTCTGTGTCTGTTATTTTATTTTATTTTTTTCCATAGAGAAAGACCCGTAATTTCATTCATATTGAAATGATTGAATTTACATTCTGCATATACACTTCATGAGTGTAGTCATATAAAACCTCGACAATAACAACATTTAAAGGACCACGCCTGACTCTGTCTGTTAATATTACTTCAAACAAGAATTTATGTTCTTCTGTTTGTAGCGCATGTGAGACTAATGTTGTGAGGCCACTATTATGATATTTTGTAACATTCATTCCTCGACATTTATTTTTCATGTAGGATGGGCTGAGAAAATCCTGGCTCTACAAGAGGTGTGAGACAATGAATGCCAAATTAAGGTTATTTTTTTTTTCCATTTCACTTGTTGGCCATCTGAAATAATTGTTATTTTGTTTCTGTTCTCCACGGAAAATTTCATAGAGAAACCTTGGGCACTTCTGTGCATTTCATGGATGGTACCCAGCATAAACCTGTTGACAGTGGTTACAATGCTGGACCTAGGAGAAATATCAATTGAGTCACAAAATTGGGGCAACCAGTTTGGGAGATGACTCCAAGACCTCTGCAAGATAGACTCCAAGACCTCTGCATGAAGCTCAAAGCATTAAACCACTCGAGATAGCCCATTGGGCTACATTGATTGTTATTTGGTTATTTATTATGGCACTGCAAATGGTTTTAATAGAATATGATTTAGAAATCAAATTTATATACCGTACATTGCTTCTATAAATCTAGATGTTTTTCTTATAGTCACTCTCTTTAGCTATATTAATAGGTGCCAACTCCAAACATTTTTTTCTCATAGATAGAAGAAATTGTTGAATGTTAGATGTCCATTTTTTCAAAACTTGAAACATGTCACAATAGGAAAATAGTTAAAGGGATATTGTACAATGCGTATGTACTGAATTGGCTACAAATAAGGTGATGATCAAACCATGATATTATCTATGCAGTAGATAGTCCTTCATCACTGGGGAAGTTATTGATGCCTTATTCGAAAGCTCATTTTTATGCCTTTGATAGTACCCAATCAAAAAAATTTGATAAGTCTACACCTGACCATATAAACACTAGTAGTAAATGCTTTTGCACAGAATTTAGGCATTGATTATGACGTAAAATGAAGACAAGAAAGTTGGTTTTAGTGGTGACATCTTAGTTCAAATGAATGATTTATTAAGCGAATGCCAACAATTCCTTTCTAAATGGAGATTTATTCTTCATGCTACAGCCCCAAGGGTCCATGCTAAAAGAATAAAGTGCACCTTATATGTAAGGTGTAAAAGGCATGGTAGGGACTCATGTAGGAACCCAGAGCTTGGATCGTTATGAATGATGATAACTTAAGGGAAATTGGGTATAGGAATCTGTCAAATCCAAATAAGTTTTAGGATAGCTTTGAGTTAGCCCAAGAAATACTCGAATTCCTCCCAAGTACACCTCCAAATCAGCCCAAGAAGCACTCTGAATCTTCCCTAGAACTGTTCTGAATCAATACTCTTGAGTATCCGCTACAACTCCAAAGATTTCATAAGCTTGCAAAATCTCAACGAGAAAGGTGTGAGGAAAATAGAGGGGGCCATCTATACATAGGTTAGGATTAGGGTTTAGGGAAGGTTCGACACTTTGTCTTTTTGTTCTTTTTTTTGGGGGCGGGTGTTATCCCACAGATTTGCGTCAGTGTGGCCACATTTTCTTCCCCAAATTTCCCCAACATTTTTGTTGATCCTGTACACATTTTGAGCTGATGTTCAAGCCTAGTGTTACATGATTAGTTGTTCCTTCACAAAGACCTTTGTGATGTATCATGATGAGCCAAACGTTTGTGATGATGTAACATTTTATATTGTCGCTAGACCATGCTTAGTGATCTATGTAAGGTGTTTCTTACTTAGGTAGTTTCTCAAGACCCTTGTAGTTGGTTATGGCCTTGTTATCCACCAAAAAGTCTGTAACCCATAGGAGAAAATATTTCTCCTCCTTTGACAGCCAACCAACCAGCTAGCAGCCCTATATGATTAGCACATAACTTGATGCTAGGATCATCCATTTCTTGCTCTAGTTAGAATTCTCTCTCCCATCTGACACTCCTTCTTGAAGTGTATGTCATCCATCAAGAACTAATTTAACCATTTTGTAATCATGTTCTTTCTCTTAATGCTATGAGCATAATAATATTAATGAAGGGCAAAACTGGATGATTGATCGATCTCAATTGTATTCTTATTCCCTCACCTAGGAGGTTAATCTTTGACTTTAGTCTAGTGGGACCTCCTTTGAGGCCTTAAGCTTTTAGGAAGGGCACTACTGGCAAAGCATTGATTGAAGTAGCATGTCCAACATATTCCATACTTAGCTCTCTTCATCTTCCCCATTATTCATCTCCATTCTTGGGGCTGGTGGTCATTGGTCATTGGGATTGGTACCCTTCATCCTCATCTTTGATTCTAGGCCTAGAAAACTTAGCCCTGGAGGTTGATGCAACTAAAAGATAGATAAAAACATAAGAAGGTTACAATGAAAGGAAAAATGAAAAATGCAAAATATGGTTGGGACATTTATTTAGTGAGTGGGCATGAGCCTAGCATGAGCTTTATCCCCCTCATAAGCCATCACCTAGTTCCTGAAGCACATGATGCTTCCTCCATAAAAAGGGATTGATGTATAACTTATTAGTTTTTTATTTAAAAATAAATAAAATTCTTGCAGGGTGGGATAGGAATGAGTACAAAGTAGAACTCAAATCACTAAGAGAATATGCAGCATTATAGATGTCGATCCTCAATGTTAACATTTTCAAGTTGGTAGTTGGAGTGTTTATATTAAATTTGTTATATTATTAAAAAGTGGTAAGTGTATTCTGGAAAAAGATGTATTATTAATTAAAAAAGAAAAGTTAAATTGTGATATATTTTTTCTTGTAAAAATATTTCTACAATAATATATTTATATTTGATAAGAGTAGAATATATTTGAGAGGTGTAAAACAAGAATTAAATTGAGATGTGGAGGATATTCACATTCTTTCGAATCATTTTAAACTAATTTGATTAATTAATTATTTTATATTATTTGATCAGGTGAAAATATATTCAGTTGGGTTTTATGAATTCAGAACATTTTTCAATCCGCTCTTCATTCAGCGTCAGATCTTTGAAACTATTTCTTATCTTGGGCTTGTGGATTTTTTGGGTACATATTTCAAAGTTGAGCATCATTGATGTGGCTTGCGTAATGGAATGGATTCTTCACAGCAAGAATTATAGTAGATAGGTCAAGGTAGATGTGATTGTTGTGGTTATTGGTGTTGGTGTCTACACTGTCATGGTTGTGAAGGTCAATCTCAAAAGAGTTTGTGTGTTGTGGTGGTTGTATTATGTACTTCATTGCAACAATTTGTAAGGATTCTCCACCCTCTGTTTATGAAAAGCATGAACCTTCCTCTCATTTATTCCATGAGATTACCAAAAGTTAGCGGGTTTAGTGTACCTGTTCATGTCTTTTTCATATTTATGCTAGACCTTGAAAAGTATGTTCAAAACCGTTGGCAAATGATAGCTCCACAAAGTTCCCTCTCCATTCCCCTCTTTCCAGTGGTACTGCACTAGTACATTACTAATCAGTTTTATATGCTAGGAATGGGGATTCACCTCTCCAATCCCCAAGACTCTTGAGGCATATCTCTAGTTTGTTTCGGTTCCCAATTGTTGTTCATTTTTTTTGGTCTCTAGTAACATAGGCAACTCCAACATTTCTCTCTCAGATAGTGTGAATGGCCTACATCTTAATATGACCATAACTTAAAATCTTACCCAAATAGATGGCATGAAACTCCATATTCTGAAGATAAAGTATATTATGGTCTGCTCAAAACAGACTACATTTGCAATTTATATTTGTTGCCTAAGACAACCATCAAATAACGAGGTCATATTAATTGTGTTCAAAATTGGTTACATCTATTTGCAGCTTTTCAAGCAGAGAATGATCCTCGTATGAAGGGAATGGAGTCCATATGGATTTTGTCACAAGCTATATGGACTTGTTTTAGGAGATGTCATGGCACTCCCATGTTGTATGGACACTAGATATTATTATTAAGACGTAGGTGTGGTTTATAGGGTGGTGAAGAATTTTGATTTTTTAATAATTGAATGGATAAAAATTGATATTATATTATAGATATTATTAAGCGGTAGGTGTGGTCTATAGGGTTGAATGTTTCTGCAGGATGCTCTACAAACTGTTTTGATGAAATGTGTTGAAGAAGCATAGTACTCCAAAGCATCAACAGATCTTACAACGATGTATATAAACCAGGAGCGTGTACTAAAAAATAAAATGAATGTCACAACCAAAACAAAAAATACAAGCTCACTACAACCAATATACAGCAGGGTAGTTATTCTTCGTAGAAAAACACTAACATACAAATATTAACCAACGTTCAATGGATGGTTCAAGAGATATTGAGATTGCTATGGGAGCATATCAACCACAATATACATCGTCTAAAAAGTGAGACCACCCACATGGCCAGGTGATTGGCTTAATATTTTGTACCATGTTTATATCATGCTTTGGTATTGTTTATTTTTTTTTCTCTACAACAATTGCTTTCTGAGCCACTCCCTCCCTCCCAACCTAAATACATATTGAAGCGTCCCCTCCTCTTTTATTTTTTTGAAAGAACTATGCAAATTTTGGCCCGAGTGGGTGCAAAATTCTTGGCATGTGTAACTTTGGGGATGACCACCATGCATACACTTAGAATCGAACCTGGGTTAGTTGGGGTAGACTCACATCAAGCTTCTGGTAGACCACAACCCAACCTACATAAACTAAAGCACACTTACTAGAAGTCATGCCCGTTATTATTAAAATTGTTGTTGCATGAAGATGGAAGCTAAACTTATATGGGAAGTGTTGGACATATCCAGTTTAGCTGAAATTTTTTTTAGAGATTATAGTTCCAAATAAGCTCATGACTTTCTTTGTTCCGAGATTTTAGTTGAGTAAATTTTCCACGCAACCTCCTCCTACCATAACATCATAATGCACTTGTTAGTTAGGCTTCATCCTTTTGCTTCATTTCTCCTGTATTGTGATATCTTTCTACTTGTACAATCTATGAATTCCATTAAAGAATAACCACCCTTACAATGAACAAGGGTTTTTTGGGGCTCCATTTTAGACATTAATAGAATTTATATGCTCTTGATTTTGTAGGTCAAACATGTTGTTATTTCACTACCAGAGAGGTTTGGTGAGCCTGAGTGTGCTGTAAGATACTTTGAATTTTGCATTATGAATGTCAAATTAGAATAGTTATTTGGACATTTTCTTTTTACATTTGAAGTTTCTATAATCTCTCACGGGAAAACTAAGTTTTCGAAGCCTGAATTTATGGTTTTATATATTCTCTAAGATCTGGTAGAATTGCTTTCTATTTTTCAAATATATATTAAAAGCTTTCTGACTTGTTTTCTTGTATGGCCATTAGTAGAAACCCTCCTATCTTGACATCAACTCTTGCAAGTACCCCTTTATTTACAAATGCTAGGCCTTGAAACTTTTCTGGTGTTAAGAATATTACCATCAAGCCTCAGACTGATAGGTGGGTGTTCCCTGACACCAACAGTGGCATCATTGTTCTTGCAAAGGGACATCTGATGAACTTGGGTTGTGCAACAGGCCACCCAAGTTTTGTCATGTCTTGCTCCTTTACAATCCAGGTAAATATTTATAATGCCCTGCAACCATTGCTTGTACATACTAGATTTCTCAAGCATACCAATCCCGTGATTATATTGTTGCGTATGATCCATTCCTATTTGCTAGAAATCCCCATTCCATGTATCTAGCCTCGTTACATTAAAACTCATGCAACATATGGTGGAGTGGGTCATGCAAGTCATAGCAGTGTCTAATTTCACCAATTAATGTCATAGCCATGCTCTCTGTTATTTTTCATAAACATTCTGTTGTTTTTTTAATAGAGGTTTTCAGGTGGGCGTGATGGGGATGTTGAGATATCGTCTAGAGTTTTTGAATTGGGATCTTGCTTTTATGTTGTGATTTGGATTTGGATTCTTGAATCTTTTCTTTTTCGCTTGCGGATTTTTAATAGAGTTTTTTATCTAGATGTGTGATTTTTGAGACCTCGTCAGGGTGCTTTGAGGTATGATCTTGTCTAGGTGTTGTGGTTTGGATTTGAAATTTGTTCTCATTTCTTTTAAACTCACACTTTTCTGGTGGGTTTTTTGTTGTTTAGACCTTGTGAATGCGTTTGAGATGTGGAATCTTGATTAGTTGTTGTGTTTTTGGTTCTAGCAATGAGTTTTGTGGTTGTTTTAAAGTAGTTAGGATCTCATCATCAAACTGTTATACAGATTTGTAGTATAATATGGTAAATTTCAGACTGTTATTTATCAGTTTTGATAGTATTATATTATATATGTTTAGAGCATTAGGATGTATCTTAATCTTAATGCTAATCTTAATCATCTGATACTAGCTTCCTGATGTTGGATCTAATATGACCTTGGGGGCATTTTGGTCTCATTCATGATTTTATGAGTTGCATTGCTCTTGTTAGTTGCCTTGATTCTTTGGTGTCATTGAGATCACATCATGATGCTTTTGGTATAGTTAGCTTGCATTGCATTACATTTTAGGATTCACTAGTTTCCACTACATTTAAAAAAAAAACAATTTTCAGGGTGCTGAATCAATGTGAGTTCATGAAGGGTGTACAAGCATCTTCATATTTAAAATCAATGACATTTACATATATTCAATTATCTAGTTATGATGGGTTAATATTATCTAAGGTTTTGAAAGCTGATTGGACTTATATCAAAGTTTTGAATTATTGTGAATTATAGATCCAGGGTCAGATTTCTCAGATCTTTTTTTTCTTCGAAAATTTTCTATTTGAGATGTAATTTGTGTTGATTCTGATTCTCTTTCTTCTTTTGCGGTTTGAAAGCTTGTATGGATGTAGGAAATCTCTCCCAGACAGTCTTATGAGAGCCAAAGATGTCATGACTATTGGTAAGGTTGTTGTTTTTTGTGGGTTTGGAGATGTTGGCAAGGGTTGTGTTGTAGCCTTGAAAGTCATTGGAGCTAGGGTCATTGTTATAGGGATTGATCTTATCTAAGCCCTACAAGCGCTTATGAAGGTGTTCCTTTTGTCACCCTTGAGGATGTAGTTAGAACTACTGATATCTTTGTGAATCGACTAGCAACAATGACATCATCATGGTAGATCACATGAGGAAAATGAAGAACAATGCCATTGTTTGTAACATTGGTCACTTTGACAATGAGATTGATATGCAAGGCCTTGAAACTTTCCATGGTGTTAATAAGATTACCATCAAGCTTCAAACTGATAGGTGGGTGTTCCCTGACACCAATAGTGGCATCATTGTTCTTGTAGAGGGACGTCTGATGAACTTGGGTTGTGCAACTGGCCACCCAAGTTTTGTCATGTTTTTTTACTTTACAAACCAGGTAAATATTTCTAATGCCCTGCAACCATTACTTGTACATACTAGATTTTTGAGGCATATCAATCCCTTGATTATATTGTTTCGTATCATCCATTGCTACATAGGTGCATGTTCCATATACGGTGCATAATCTCTACCTTTTGTTGCAGGTCATTGCTCAATTAGATCTCTGGACGAGAAGAAATCAGGGAAATATGAGAAGAAGGTCTATGTGTTGCCTAAGCATTTAGATGAGGAGGTGGTTGCTCTGCACTTGCCCAAGTTGGGTGCCATGCTAACAAAGCTTTCTCCTGATCAGGTAGAGTATATCAATGTGCCTGTTGAGAGACCTTACAAGCCAGATCATTACTGATACTGAAAATATCTGACATTTGGGATGGCTTGTTCGATGAGTAATAAATGTTCTCGTTGTTTGCAAATAAAAGAAACTGTATCATTTATTTTTGGCAGCTTCATTGTTTTAAGGGACCTTACAAGCCTCCTAAATACATATTGAAGAGATGACAATTTAGGTGAGACCTGATCGGTGAGTATCAAGTAGAAATGCTCCTCGACATATAAAGATCTGGCTTCTCTTGGTCAGCATCGCCATTGTTTGGGTAGAATTATAATAAAATTTTGCTATCTCTTGCATGCATGGTTGTTGAATTTCTTGCAACATCACATCAAGCATCTCGATTTAAGGAAGCATGGGCTTCCAACACCCAAACACCAAAAACCCATGCACCTTTCTCAGGACCTACTTGTATGCTAAGTCTTAAGGTTATGTTTTTAATAAATCATTTTACATACTTTTGTTGTTGTTTTGCGCAATTATAATCCTACTCCTTGTCTTAAAAGTTACCCTGATATAGAGCTCATATTAGCCATGGATTTTCTTCTCCATGCTTCATATCATACTATTGATTTCTCTATGTACCTTATGGTTAGAATTTTGTGTATTATACTTTGAGAGACAGACTATTTTTCCAATTTTCATACAAGGAATTAAATTTTGTTAACTCTATTACCAAATTTCCACAGGAGGATGGTTTATCTTTAGATGGTGACAAATGGCATTGGGTAGTTGGAATTATGGTTTCAGTTATTTTTGTGAAGTTGTTCCTCGTAATGTATTGTCAAATCTTTATTAATGCAATTGTGAACGCATATGCGGAAGATCATTTCTTTGATGTGATCACCAACACAATTGGTCTAATTGCTACTATTCTTGCAAGCACTCTGTACTGGTGGATAGATCCCACTGGAGCAAATGTGGTAAGCAGTTCTTTGAAATTTTCCTTTACAGTTCATAGTTTGCAACTTTTCACATGTTATGCTTATCTATTTTGTTGAGTGTGAGCCATGGTTTCTTTGCATTGACTATTGAAGAGTAGTTTGTATTCCATTATGTCATCCTCTCCTTTTTATAATCAACGTCCAATTGTTTAATAAGAAACTTTCTCTTGTTTTTTTCATTATCAGGATATATCATTGCATTTAGTAGGGACATAGATGACATTTTTAGCACATGTTCTCGCTCATCAGTACTATTCACTACCATAAACAATGGTTGGTGTGGAACTCCCAAGCCATAGAGGGCCTTGAAAAATTGTGGAGATAGGATGGAGCCATGAATCTATCCACATTAAAATTCAAACGAAAAACATCATCCAGGTCTATTAATTTTTAAGTAGGGAGAACCAATTGCAAAGGTGAAAGAGAATATATCCACTCCATTTCATTTCTTTTTCTTTGATAACGACTCAATCACAGATGGTGGATTCACAAATCATAATTCTGTTTGTTTTATGTTTGGAAATCAAGACATTTGTTATAGAATTTTATATTGGTGCATATACACAATAATAGGCACATACATGTGTGGAGAAGAAGATGAAGAAAAAGAAGTCTTAACATGGAATGAAATCCCAACACATGGATATGCCACTGTAGCAAGATAGCCTGTATACATGAACATTTAACTCTATACTAATAGAAGATAATGAAATTTTTTGCTGGATATATAATCTGCCTCTCTTTGCACCTTTTGGGGCAATTGCTAGTTTTGGTAAGTTAAAAATATGGTTTGCATGATTATAGTTTTTATAAAGATTACAGAGCATGTGTCAGATTTTTTTTTTTAAATCAATGGCTATAAATGTAGTTTTTAGGATTGACATAACTCTTCACATAATTCTTTAAAGTGTTCTAGCTCAATGGAAGAGCGCCTACATTACAAGCAGGAGGTTGGTGGTTTGATTCCACTATGAGCTAACAAGAATTAATCAACGATTTTGTAGTTTATCTTTAATTAAATGGTTTTTTATATCGATTTATTTCAATGGTGAGATATTTTTGGATTCATTTTTTTATATTGTCTTTCGAGAGACAAAAGTGATCTTTAAATAAAAATTTTATTGTCTCTAGATAGACAATAGTTAGTATTAAAGACATATTGTCTCCAATCCGACTTTTGTCTCTGGAGAGACAAAAATGAAATTGTCTCCTAAGAGACAATAATGCTTGTGTTATATATTGTCTTTATAGAGACAATTGTTTAAGACAATAATATTTAATACAATAATATTTAATACAATAATTTTTAAGACAATAATCTTTAAGACAATAATTTTTAAGACAATAATCTTTAAGACAACAATTTTTGCTACACCCGCTTAATGACAATATTTAAGACAATACACAAGTTTTTTTTGTCTCAATTTAAGACAATTTACCCCAAAATTGTCTCAAATATTTTCTTAAAACCCCCCTTTATGTAGTAGTGGGATTTACTATAGCTAGAGTTCCCAGGTTATTTTCTAAGAAGAAAACAAGTTGATAAAGCCTGAAATGGCGCACTCGGTCACATTAAGTTGCCATATTGTAAAGGGTATTGTTTGTCTGTAAGAACCTTTGGTTCTAAAAACTTACGAAGTCCTTATGTTTGGAAAGGATTGGATTTTTTACCTCATTACTATTTCATTTCCTTCCAACAAAAGAAAAATATATTTTATGACACTATTGTTCTCTCTCTCTATGTCTTTGGCCTACTGTGTATTTATGTGTTTAGTGGATTATTTATCATATTGGGAGTTCAAATGATCCTATATTGGTCATTCTCCATTGTATAATTAACTTATTTTCATATATATTCTTTGTTTACACACATTAATTGATACTTTGTTATTTAAATGTAATATGTGCATGCATAATTATGTCGTACCGATATGTACATTTGTTCATGTTGACTCTTGTGTAATTGTTACTATACTAATTGTCTACTCATTTACAAGTTTATGTAAAACCCAACAATTGGTATTTCATTTCCTTAACCTAGCCTCTTCATTTCCAAACACAATCATTACACGAGTATTAACGAATTGTACCTATGGAATTGACTTTCTTCATTGTTTGTCTAGTCATCACCTTTATATTTAATCTGCACGCTATCTTTTCCTCATCTACTATAGGTATTCCTTCATGTAGTTCTAGCTACATGCATGGTATTTGAAAAGCGGTGTGTTGTAACAAAGGTTAGCATTTATGAACACACCAATGACCCCTGACCTCTAGGATTATTTTTTGTATTTACGTTGTGTATCCAATAACTCCTATATGTTCAAGTCTCTCGGACCTCTAACGGAGTTTTTGGCTGTAATATTAGTTGTATCTCTGAGATCTTCATCTGGAAATCAAACGTGACTTTGCCTATTTCATCCTTCGACGCGTGAACTGCAGTAGCCAATTTCTAGATTTTTTCTGTAGCTCGACATCCTCCATAATGTTTAACTCTAGAACTGAGTTGCAAACCTATGTTAGCACGGTCACCAGGCTCTAACTTCATGCTTCCAGCTCTTCTTTTACTTTCAGACCCTGATCCTTATCCACGAACATTTTTTCATTGTTTACCTTGAGTTCCCTGATGACTACAAGTGCACGCTCCTCTTTGATCCTAAGCTCGTATGAGACATACTGATGCAGCGCATGAAGAATCTGAGGTAGCAACGTGGCTAAGTTCATCCCAATGTCTTTAATTGTGCTCCAAACAATGTGGTCTTCCTCTGATTCCATGCGAACAGATCCTTCTGGTAAGGTTATGACTCTGAGGTCCAAAGTTCGTTCCAACTCCAAAACCTTCTTGCTCCCTTGCACCACACTCGCTTGCATCTCACTTTATTTCCAAACACTCGATTGAATTTGTCCTTTTTTTATTTTCAACTCGTGTAGATCCTTATGGATGCTCCCCAACGTCTGCATGTATTGTTGTTCAAATTGCTGCCACAACTCTATTGTGGTGTCTCTGACATTGTCTCTGATTTCATCTAGATCCCCCTCTATGAGGATCATCGAGTCTATGCGAACGTTTTTATCAGATTTGTACTTCTTCCTTGGCCCGACAGTTGTCTCCTTATTGCGCTTCCTCAATGTGAAGGGATTTCTTTACGCCTCTCCTCCATCTCTGTCGTGTTCCAACAGTTCTTGCTCCTTAATATGCTGGGAAGACGATGCTTTGACTTCCTTTCTATCAGTGCGCTCTATCTCGTCACTCTCTTTCATGGCACACTCTTTTTCTACAGTTGCCTTAGTAGAAACTTCTTTCTTTTTCTATTCAGCAAAATCTCTTGCCACTTTCTGTGCTAATTCTTTCCGCTTTTGTGCAGTTGTCGTCTGTGCAACAGAGCTTTCTCCACCTTTACTGGTACCTGCACAAACGTCTATGGGTTTGCGCCACTCTACTGACCAATTGGCCACAATATCCTACACATATGTCTCTCAGACTAAGTATGGAAACTTGTTCCATATATGTTTACGGTCCCTCCTATCCCTGATTGATACATTATGGAAGTCGACCTTGAAATACGTGAAGGCCCTTAGCTACTCGGACAAGGTTGGAGACAACCTTGTTCATTGACTGATTACTGCATGACGATCCATTTCCATTAATATCCAAAAAATATTTGATTTGTTGATCCTCTCTGGATCCTTTATTGCCCAAAGAAAAGAAAATTTTGCTACCTCTAGTAACTCTTTTGCCTACGGAGGAAACTGACTATCCTTCAACAATCACTATGCTACTAAAACAATTAGCAATAGGATCCAAGCACAATGAAATGCCTTATTATTCTCCTACACTTCATGGCAATTCATGAGGAATTCCATACATAAATACTGTGCAGTTATATTGTACTCCCTTCGCACCCTGGGCAGCCAAGGATACCGCTAGCACTGGAACTTTGTCCGCGCAGATTTTCCTCATAATCCTCCCTGCCAAGATTTGGGACGCAAACTGCACCAATTGGTATTGAATGGAGTGGATAGAATATCCGCACGACTTCTTGACTAAGCTAAATTCAACCTTCATCTTATATGTCAACTCCTTTTCTCCACTTTTCCCTCCAAACTCCTTGGCAGTGTCTGCCCCTTTATAGGGTAGCTTTGTAATCCGATGGAGGAGAATTTTTGTGATAGGGATGGGTTCTTCGAGCCATAGGCACCCATCATACACCAGCATGAGCAGCTGGAACACACACATAGTGTTGATAATGGACTTTTCAAAATGTGGTACGCATAGCATGTGCAGCAACCTAGCCTGGTCAACACCTCTAACCCATTTCATGGGTTTGAGTTGCGTAACCCCAGTTTCTTTGTAATAGATCTTCTTCATGTATTTGTGAGTAGCCAAATGAGGCAATGTCTCGTGGTCTGTGATATCCCAATCCTCCATCGTCAGAACTAGAATGTGTGCTAAGATCGTGCCTTCAAATTCGATATGTTCTGGTAATAGGGGTGTCGAGACCATAAATTTTCTGGAATCGGGATCTTTGGTCACTTTTTTTCCCCTTTCTGTGGAGGGATATACTATGGGAGCCACGTGATAGGGTTTCCCTCCTCACCATCCAATTCCTCCACTCCATGGAATTATTATTCCTCCATGTCCACTATTTTCTTGGCTCCTCATCCTTCTTCTCCTTCTGCTGAACCTTCGTGTTCTTCTTCGATGAATGTTGCACCAGAATAGGTTTCTTCTTCTTCTCTTTTGTAGCTAATTGTTTTGTCCTAGTCGACCTTGGTGTCGTTGGCACAATGGGTGCAATTTCCATAGAGATGACTGCAGGGCCTTCTGCTTGAGAAACATTAGCTTTAGAACTAACAGGAGTAGACATTCATTCAAAGAAAATTTCATAGGCTTCTGCTGAGAAGTTTGTGAATGGCAGTCATGACAAGAGTTCTTCCCAGTCTTCACGCTTCATAAACTTAAAATAGTAAGGCTCACAGGCAATTCTAATAATGGAAAGTGTTCTTCGGTGGACCAACATGCCCAATTTATAGGAGGTTTTGAATTCAAATCCGATTGTTCCTTCCAATTTCGGATCATAAATGTATCTTTGGCGATAAATCTCCAAAGATTTTCGCCATAAATGGTACCTAACCTCTCCTCTTAATGGAATTTTTTCCATAAAATCATGAATAGTGACTCCAACGGCTAATTTTTGACTCATCTACGTGGTACCATCCTTCATGGCGCAGCTCATCAAACATAGCTTCACCTGTCGCACTCCTGTCCTCCATCGCACAGGCTCCCTACTATGTTTTTCTCTTCATTAGGTAGTGTAGTTTATAGTCCTGCAATCCCTTGAAGATGCCTAGATTACTAAGATTGTCATGTTGTCATGTAGTCATTACGCAGGGGAAGGATCCCCTGTATACAACTTTGACCTACTTCCATTCACCATTCCAGAGAATGGTTCCCCGTTCAGCTTTGCTAGTTGAATTTTTCCACCATCCGTGATCTACTTGATACACATATCATGCCATGCTTTTTCATGTTCCTTGTGCACCTACTGGTGAAATCTTGTAAGGAATCGATCCTCTTCTAACTCCATTAGTTGCATGAGTCGTTCCTCTAAGGTTTCATGATCCATCATCTCTGTGAAAGCTGCAATATGTAAACTTGGCATAATATACTCCATAGGCATCACTACTTCCATCCCATATACCAACCTAAATGGTGTTTGGCCTATCAACATCTTGCAGGTCATCCAATAAGCCCATAGCACGGTTGGTATGCACATATCCCAGTCATTCCTCTATGCGTTACAGACCTTCGTCAACGCATTCTCTAAGATTTTGTTAAATTCTTCCACTGTGCCATTCGCCTGTGGGTGATAGGGCATGATCTTTTGATGATACACATGGAATTCCTCAAGCATCACACTGATCGTTTCATTCAATAAATATGTATGCCTATCACTCAACAACACCTTAGGGCAACCGAACCGTGTTAAAACATATTCAAACAAAAAATTTGCAGTGGTGGTAGCTATACAATCCTTCACTCACTGTGCTTTTTCCCATCTAGTTCAATATTATGTTGTAGTAATGATATACTGCGTGCTTGTCTTCTGACCTCGTGGTTGTATTGGAACTATGAAATCAATATCCCACTTATCAAACACCTGCAACGAGATATGAGGATTTAAAGGCAATTCATCTCTTCACGAAGGCTTTCGTGTCATTTGGCATGCATCGCACACCATGTAGTATGCCTTAGAATGCTTATGTAATGTTTTCCACCATAATCCAGCGTGCAAAATCTTCTGCGTGGTCGTTTTTCCTGCGTAGTGTCCTCCCACTGCTCCATCATGTGCTTTGGTGAGGATACTAGCTCGTTCAAATTCTAAAACGTACCTTCGCAATATTTCATCTGTTCCCATCTTATACAAGTGAGCTTCAATCACTGAAAAATATGTGGAGCAGACTACTAATTCCTTCTTCTGCTGAATGCAATATCCTTATGAAGCTATACCCGTGGTTAAATATTGAATGATATTAGCAAAATCATCATCTGCGATGCGCACCACAAAGAGATTCACAGCCGACAGTCCTTTCTTCAAACTATTTTGTTCTTCACCCATTCCAATCTATGACAGATGGTCTAGTCATGCATTCAGTCTTCCAGGCTTCACAATCACTTGAAACTCATACTCCTAAAATAGCAATAACCATTGGTAGATCCGCCCCCCCCCCCAACACAGGCTTATTGACTAGGTATTTCAACGTGAAGTGATCTATATACATTTTAAGTGTCCACCCAAAAAATAATGCTAAAACGTTTGCAGTGTGTAGGCCATTGCCAGCCCTTCGCGCTCTGTAGTGGAATAATTCTTCTCAACCTTCGATAAATTTCTGATCGGGAAGGCTATTAGATGATCAATTTCTCCTTCTCCTGCCTGTGTTAATACCGCTTCTAGCACAATGCAAGAGGAAACACTAAAATAGGCACAGTTACCATATTTTCCTTCAAGACATCTAGACTGCGCTGACAGTCTTCATCCCAACAAAGAATAGCATCTTTCTTCAATAATTTTTCCATTGTTCCAATTATCTGAGCATATGCCTTGATAAACTTTCTATAATATCCAGTGTCTCCCAATGTCATGCGTAGCTATTTTGCATTCTTAGGAGCTTCCAAATTCACAATCACAATGATCTTTGTAGGGTCCACCATCAATCCTTTCTTACATATGACATGGCCAAGAAAAATTCCAAAGTGCACATAGAATATGCACTTCTTCAAATTTAGCGTGATCTAATACCTTCAACATGTATCCAGCATAAGGCGTAGACTTGCAACAGGGTGCTTCACCAACCCAAACACAGTCCAATCGTAGAAATAAACCTCCAAAAACTTATGGATAAATTCCTTGAACATCTCGATCACTACTCGGGATAAAATTGCAATCACATTCTTCAATCTGAATGGTATGACTGTATATTGAAAGAAACCCCACTCCATCGTGAAGGTTTCCTTGCTTTGATCTATCGATGCGATCTTTATTTCATGATATCTTGAAAATCCATCAGTACACGAATAAGCCTCTTGTCCACCAACATTCTCTAATACTTCATTTGTAAATGGTGTTAGAAACGGATCATTCACGCATGCATCATTCAACTTTATTAGATCTACGCATATTTAAATTTCTCTTTTCTATTTCTTCTCATGGACCACCATTTGACTTACCCAATCAGATTCCTCTACTGGTTAAATAATACCAACATCTAGCATCTTATCCAACTCTTGGCGCACCTTTTCTTTATACTTTGGATTTAGCCGATAAGGTCTCTAATTAACGGGATTCGCATTCGGTTTCAACGTAATCTTCATAACACCTAAATCTCTGACGATCCCCTTCAAATTTGAAAACTTTGTTGGGAAGAGATCCTGATATTTGGGTAGCTGTTCAGCTACCTTATTGACTGTATCTTCATCCCAATAGTCTCCTAACTTCACAAACTTAGGCTCTGATTTAGATCCAATGCTTAATTGTCTAGTTTTCAAAGGTTTTGATATATCCAAGTTCGTAGCTTTCGGTCCTTCAACTTTTCATTGTCCTTTTGTCTCTGTAATTTCAATATTCTACGGATCTTCTTATTCCTCCTCAACAGTTACATTGTAACACTCCAACGCATGGCACAACTGTATACTCCAATCTGACTAAGCCCATTCTACCAGTTCCTTAGGTGTTCTGAGTATAATTTCTTTTATCTCCTGGAACACTTCATCAATGCACTCAAACTGGTCCTCAAAGCTAAAAGTTAATAAGAAACTCTCCCTTAAGATGTCCCATTCAACTGTTCCATGGAAAAGCTCCATATCCAAATACCATTTCATTGGAATTGTATCTAAGGTATGACAGAAAATGTGCACCCATTCTGGTTGTGGTTCTATTCCCCAGGCCTTAGTCCATCGTGCCAAATGATCATGTGGATCATCCTTCCCACTGTATTTTTCTATCATCTGGGTATTAGCATATCCAAACCTTAATTTCATCCTCCTTCTGTATTTCTTCCATCCAGGGAAGCTCTCCTTGTGCATACCCACCAACGGGTAGGCGTAACGCACAACGCCAACTCGAGTGCCTGGAAGCGATGTTCTTCTCATACTTCCTTTTCAAATTCATCTAAAAATAGATCCACATCATTAAAACCATTATAATGCGGAAGCTTCCTTACCTGAGTCAAGATAAACCATAGTGATTTGATCATAATATTGCAATGGAGCGCAAATACATCATGCAACCGATTATGCCAGTGTTCAAGCTCTTCATTTGAATCTGAGGTGCATGAGCTATCCCCGTCCTAGGAAATTCATGCATCGGCCATAGGATTGATCCAAACTTCATTTCACGCTGTGATTTTGTATATCTTATCTATATCATCATCACTTTCCACAAAGTTGCGAACAAGTTGAATATAGCACGCGCCTTTGGTAGGATCCAGTGGTACTACAATCCTAAGAGACTTCCTTTCAAAAGTCATCTTCCACTTCTTCAATTTGATTACCACATCCATATCAACAGCCCAATCAATTCCTAGTAGCACGGGGTATGAGTTACTATCATCCACTATTTCAATGACCTCAAAGTCAGCCAGCGTGCTTGCACCCTCAATGTCCACCGTTACACAATATAAGTGCCCCGTCGGAATAATCTTCTGTTGATTTTCCATGCGTAGATAAATAGGAGGCCACTGCAGTGCAAGTCTCCCCATCCTTTCCAATGTCTGCTTAGGTAGGACATTTGCATCAAATCCTAGATCCAAGATTACCTAGTCCATTTCATATTCGCCTATCTGTGCGGTCAGCCACATCTTGTGCCTTGTGTCATTCTTATGCTTACTAATTTTCCTCACGGTATGCTATTCAACAGGAGTCTTTTCTTTATTTTCTAACTTGTCAATTAACTCTTGCAACCCTTCTACCACTTTCTTATCACGTATTAACTTCACACAGGTCTTCACAAAGGTATCTAGTACCAAAGGATCTACCTCTTGTGTCATATTAGTTTCAGACATTTTCTCCTGGCTTCCTGAAATAGATGCCTCAATGAAGTTCTTCTTTGTTCCCATGAACGTCTCTCTAGCATGATTAAGATCAAATTCTATTTCTTTCTTAGCAGCCTTGCACACCCACCCGTCATCCTTAGGTTGCTTGCCTTTATCTCCATGAGTCGCCATACCACTTCTTGTCATTATATTTATGCTTTGATCTTCTTCGTGGGGCTTTGCCCTCATCATTTGAGTGTTCTTCCTAGGCTGCTGGAGCCACACCTTCTTTTCTAAAATCTTTGACATAAGGACCGAACATTCTTCTATCACATGGTCAAACTATTGATAATGCTAACATGATGGATGCATGGGGTTTGTGTAATCTCGCGTGAGGTGGCCTACTTTGACACACTTATAGTGAATTACTAGCCCTCGTCCTCGACCAGTTCCATCCACTCTTCCTCTTCCTCGGCCTTGGAATCCTCCATGTGATGCTCTTGCACCTTGATCCTAAGGTCGGTACTTTGCCTGTATTCGGTAGGTAGGTGTTCTATCTATCATCAGCTCATAGCTCCTACAATGGTGTTCATCACGTCCCATAGATTAACAGAAATTGAAAAAAAAACTACTGAGGGGTCTGTACAAACTTCTGTAGTAAATGGCAGTTATAAGTTGTGTGTTGTCATGTAACCTGACAAATAGCGCACCACAATGCATCTCTCGTGCTCAGACCAGCATTATTCTCTGGTTTCAGGGGAGTAGGCCCTCCCACCATAATATATTTCTTATAAATCGGGTAATGGTCCTTATCATGTCCATGGATCTTGCACTTCAGACACCAAACCTCAGCATGCAACTCCGGCTGGGATTCCTTTCCTTTATTCAACCTCTGCAACTCGAAGTGCAGGTTTTCCAACTATGAGTGAATATATTACATTTCGAGGTTCATATCCTATATGGGTGAAGCATCCAATCTCATCGCAATTTCCAAAGCTTCTGCTTGCGTTGCTATATTTTGTTGTGACAAAGGCACTCTTAAGTTCGGTAAGAGTGACACTATATAACAATCTTGATGCTGGGAATTTATAATCACCATGTTGGATTTCCTGATCAGGCATTTCAACCTTTCATCAAAATCCCAAGGCGACTCATCTACCTTTTGTCGAATTTTCTTGAACTCAGTCACCAACTACACCTCTGACTTAGGCTTTCTAAACTCCTTGTTCAGAACTTGCTAGGTCTCTGCCAATGTCGTAGTGGGGTTATCAGGGCAATACTTGATGTAACATTTTAATGCTTAGTCCTGTAAGGCTATGACTGGTTGCACTTTCTTGATGCTAAAATCCATAATTTGATGTGTCGTCCATACAATCCTGCGACAAACTAGAACTATTCAGGATCTTCACTCCCTACTACTTTAAAAATCGGCATCTTCATCATGTTTTCCATGTTGAATGGTGGTAGTGGAGGTGGGGGCGGGGGGGGGGGTGAAGGCGTAGGTGTATGAGGTGGAGGTGGAGGTGGAGGTGGAGTGGATGGATGAGGTATCCTTGGCATACCCTCTGTAATTAACTAAACTACACTTCCCAACGTAGTCAGCACCATCCCTTCATCGTCACTTGAAGGGGGTTCAATGAGTGGACTATATTCTAACCTTGATCCTTCGTTTCTTCTAAAGAATCTCCCACCTCACGTAGCCCCAAACATCAAGGTAATTGCATAACCCTCTTTTCACATAACAACATTTTAATCCAAGTCTTTAATGACTTCAAATACTTGTGTCACAGTCCCTTAAAGAGCCTTCATTCCTCTCCGCTATAGCTTATATTTCTATGGATCGCAAAATAGGTAACAAAAATTCCTAGTGTGCGATTAATCCAATGATCCATAGCCTACGCGATATTATTTCATGATGCCTCTAGACGTCGCACCAGTTCAGGAGTCCACACTATAGGGTCATCAAGGCTACACGTCCCTTCACTATTAGGCAATTAGATAACCACTCGTGTAGTTCCTTAGGGAAGAAATAGAATAACATGTCAGTTTCGTCTGTGTACAAAAATCTTCGCAACCACTACTCCTTAGATAATTTAGGTCTCCTATTCTCTTGAGCCGTGAATGCATGCACGTTTCATCCAATCCACTTTTGAATCCATTTCTTCATAGGAAACCATTTATCACACATCTCTTAGATAGATTCTGGTCCCAGCAACATAACCATTTGTTTCCTTAAGGGGGCCTCACCCAGGTTTAGAGTTGTTCACGCCAACCAAAAAAACCCTAACTATTGGCGCTTTCAGCGACAATCATGCATAGCGTAGGCTACAGTCTCACTTGAGGTAGTATTGGGGGATGCTAAAACTAGGTTTCTACATCCAGAGACTGTGTGATAAGTAATCTGATGCCCTTGTAGCTTAGATCTTCCTTCACACAGATATGTATCTTTCTATGATCCGGTTCTATAACTCTAAGAAAACAGTTCTTAGACCTTCGTGAAGGTCCCTAATCAGACTTTAGAGACCTAAAAGAAGTAGATTGACATCTTTAGCGCAGTAAATATTAACCCTAGACCTACCTTCGTGCACATCTACCTTATTTAATAAAAGTCATAACAGATTCAACCATTACCTTCACAAAAACATATTATCACTTAGTTCATGCATAGATATTTAAGATTCAATAGAGTCACGGAGAAATCGTACTTCATTTCATAGAAAAAAAATCATTAATCCATAATGCATAACTTGAACATAAATAAAAATAAGATGCAGAGGCAAGATATTCATTCCAAAATAAGTCTTTATTTGATTTTGCAGACTCTTCCACCCTATGCACCTAGCTGTAGGGGCCCGCGCACTCAGCTACAGACTTGCCAAGGTCTCTACGCACTGAGCTGCAGGAGACTTCCCCTTTCGCCTAAGTTTAGGAAACAAATTTTCCTTCCTTAGCACTTTCCCAAAACAATAATCTTCTATATCACTTATCATCTCTAGACTCACTATGACTCAAATATATATAGCATTTTTCCTTAGAATGCCATGGCCCGCGGCCTTTGGGTGAGTCTCAAAGACGACCTAATAATTACCCAAACAAGGGGCTAAAGGCTTTTTGACTTACTTAGTTGCACGTTGATCTTCCACATTTCACGGAGACTTTACATTCTTTAAAAAATTCTTCTCAAAAAATTGTTAAACAAGCCCAAAATTGACCTTGGGGACCCTATCCCAACACTCTGTCCAATCCCGGTCTTCCTTGGTATCACAAACCATAATCACTAGTGCCATGCAAATACCTGAAAACTTTCTTCACTGTTATCTAATGCTAATTGCATGGTCTCGACATAAATTAGCTCAATACTCCCACTACATGTGTAATGTTTGGTCTAGTGCAAACCATTGCATACATGAGGCTACCAACTATAGTCACATATAGAACACGGGACATGTCCTCTTCCTCTTCTTGTGTCTTAGGACATTGTTCAGTATATAAGTTTACACCTACAGGAATAGGTGTTACAGGGAAAAGTGTCTATATAGAACTGCTCTATCCCACTAAGGTGTGACAGCTGCCTTAGAAACAAACAAAAAAAACTACTTTTGTTTTTCCTTTATGAATTATAGATAGAGAGGAACAGAAAGACCAACCTCTATCTTGCGCTAATCCTTTGATTCGATCCCTCTCTTCTTTGATAGTCCTCAGCTACCTGCTCCCTTGCACGCCCAGATTCACAAAGTACCTGTAAGATCACAGAAGCATAGCACTATACAAAGACATGGATCTATAATCATAAAAAATCTAGGATCAGATGTAAATTGACCATACAAATGTAACAAACATCACTGATACAAAAGCATTGAGGAAAACTCAAATAGATTTTATTGATAAACAAGAAAAGAGCCAGGAGGAGTTACAACCAGTTGTTCCGACCCAACATCAACCTCCCAGCAAAGAAGCCCCTCTTCACCTCAAACAAAGCTTAGATCACCCAACAATCTGATGTTTGTCTCAAGAAACCAACAGAAATTCCTTATAATATGCAAAATTCCAGCCTCTGGATCTCTGGGATGAGGGATCCATATATAGATATCTGTAAGGGGGATGAGTCAGCTTGTGATTTGATTAGTGTCTTCTCTCTGATAGTTCTTGCTTCCACTTGGAGACTGATGGCCTCTTACTCATCCTTGGTCAAATTCAGTGAGGCAAGTGTAACAGGAGAAGATTCTGGAAGCTTCCATTGCCTCTCCACCTCGCGGAATGACACTGCCATTTATCATTTATCGCCCATCGCACCCCACAGAAGGGACTTTTTGAAATGCAACGCACCCTCACAGTGTATTTAGGTGAGATGCAATGCACTTAGCCAGTGGAGCAGCTGCAATGATCATGTTTTGACCAATTCTGAGCAGTTTCTCATGGAGAACTTCTGGGAGAAGCTGTAATCTGTTGACCTTGCTCCTTTAGGGGTTAGAACAACACTTTTAGGGACTTAGGAGCCCTTGGTTTATGGACATTTCATGCTTGGGGTTGTAGGGCCCAAAAATGTCTATAACAGTTGCCCCCTAAAGTATGAGGCCATTAATCTTTTGGTGTCAGGTGAAATGCTTTATTATGAGGATCTGAAGTTCTTTCAATGCTGGGAGGAGACCTGTAATAAGATACAATACAATACATTATCTTCATACTATTTTCATGATTTAGCTGAGGCGGGCATTCCCATGCTCAGCTTTATAAATTCATTTGAATGTACATAGGACAGACAATCGTCTGAGTGTAGACTGATGATTCTGATAGAGCCATCATCCTTTTGAGTGGATGATTATCTGTGCAGCAATGATGTACATTTAATGTCTTTATTTCCCTGAATATATATATTGCAGCTTGGATGGATGAAACTAGATACCGGGTCTTCAATCTCGTCCGATCTTCACTCGAAGTACAAGTCAATCCATGTGAGAAATGTTCTGCAGTCGAACATGGAAAGACATCGCTTGATTACCAGTCAATGATGTAAACTGTTAACAAGCGCGAGAGGCATCACCGATAATGATAATGACCCTCAAGGTACTGCAGTACAATTCACATGGTGTGAATAAAGGACTTGGCGTCGAACACCACACAAAATCTTTCGGTTGAAGGCCATTGATGTAAACCTGTCGCCGGAAGTGAGAAACTTGCCATTGGGGCATGCAAGCTTCAAAGTACTGAATGGGGTGTTCCTAGATCAACTTCTTGGATAATGAGCTGATGTCGACAAGAAGTGATCCGTCACAGGAGGGCCTTAATGAATCCCACATCAATGACACGGAATGGAGCAAATGATTTTAATGGAGGTGAAAACGATCTAGTGATATAAGGTTCAGGGTGGTGGTCATGAAAGAATGGAGTATAATGTATGGTAGTGGGTGAGACACAGGTGAATTCTCTGAATGACTTCTCTTGAACATATCGGAGACACTGATGTGATGGATTGGTAGCATTAACCGCAAATGTGGATGGTATGGCGTGACCATGGTGATGTGGCCGGTGAATGAAACAACCCAACCCGACTCGGACACGGAGCGGAAGTGTCATGTTCAAGAGCGACTTGCTACCAACAAAGTTTCTTTAAGTTTTCTTCCCAATTTTTCCCCAGTCATTGTTGACCAGTACCTCTTTATTTTTGTCAAGCTTGAGGAGGATAACATATACTTGTTCTATAATTTTCCCTTCGGGCAAACCCATTGCTATGTTTTAACGAGACTAGCGATAGTGAAACTCGTTCTCGTCTATAGACAAGTTTGTCGCTATTAATATTTTTAACGAGTTTAACGACAAAGATAACTCAGTCCTTTTCAATTTTAGAGAGTATGAAAAGGAACGTAAAGGTAACTCCAAAATTCCTTTTTCGTCATCTAATCCCTTAAGTCCGAAAAAGTATAAAACAATACAGAAGGGATGAATTTTCGATACTTTTAACGAGCCGAAAAAAACAAGCACTCGATGTTTTTGTGTAATAATCCCTTAGGTCCAAAAAGATTAAAATCTAGAGGAGGGATAGCACTTCATGTCCCTTTAACGAGCTGGAGAGGCCAATGGCTCGGCAATCTTTCCATATTTTACGAGTCAGTTGAAAAGAGCTTAAAGGAGACTCGTCTTTTGAGGAACGAGTGATAAAACGGGTAGCAGTTGATTCCAGTTAAGGTTTGGAATTTTCCAATCACGGCAATGTCACAAGGATGGCTAGTGATATCACTCTTCGCAGTTGTTCCTCAAAATGGGTAAACAATCAAATGGAGGTGAATGATCGGCCAATGAAAAAGTGGAGGTGACGGTGCAAACACAACCAAGGCTTTAACGGCTAAAGTACTACATTCACGATGGTTATTTACCCGGGAATAGTTCATTTTTTAACGAGCTTAAATGCGGGGGGAAACATTTGCTCATGTCTTATGTTTATTTTTTAACGAGCTTGAACTATGTGCTAAAACTGCTCGATTGAATGGTCCCATTTTGATTTTACCATAAATAGCTTTGTTCTTTCAAAGATTGTACTGTATTTTCAACTGCTTCATCAAACTAGTCAAAAATGAACAATATATGCTTGAAAACGAGTTAGAACACTAATATTTTACTTTGAACTATGTAAAAAGTAATGAAAAAGTGTTTTTACCTCTCATTTTACCATTTCATTTGAACTTTGGTTTGTTGGAGCTTTGGAGGTGCTTTCCCCCCTTGATTTTCATCAGCTGATTTCGGGAGATTCTGTGGACGATTCTCGGCGCCGTCTGGACCAGGTAGGAGCTAAACCTGAGCTCTTTCATTTCATGGTTTCCATTTTTCTTGTTTCTTACCAAAATCAGGATCTAACTCTTCTCTTGTTTGTTTTTCAGAGATATTTGGAGCAAGATGACCATTACATGGCGAGAACGTGAGCATGAAGAAGAGGACATGCTTGCCCTACATGATCCAGTTACAGTAAACGCACTGCGGAACTGTGGCTTGCTGAAGTTTTTCCGTATTTCTAGCATGAGACAACAGATCAACTTACTGCAGTATTTGCTCGATGCTTGGGATCCTACCAACCAGGTTTTCCAGATCAGGGGAAAATCTATCCCCTTGACTGTAGTAGACATCTATTTCTTGACTGGCTTGTCGAGGCGAGGTGCCCCCATCTCTTTATCAGGTTCGGCTCGAGGAGGTGACTCTGTGAGAGATTATGTTCGCCGGTACTGCAGAGAAGGATCTCAGCCGAGTAAAGATGGCAAGATCATCATCCGTGATGTCACTGACAGGTCCCTCAGGACTATTCTATTTACTTTTGGTAGGATGGTCGGTGGTGCGGCTCTTCATGTAGCCAACCGATCTTATATGCAGTATGCCTTGGAATGCCTCCAGCCGAAGGTGTTCAACTGGTGCGACACAGTACTTCTTGTGATGAAAGAATAGTTGACCAAGATAAAGAGTGGGAGGTTGAAGAACTTTGGGTATGGTTCTATTTTGACTGCCTTTTCCTTGGAGAAGATACCACTGATGCAGCCGCAGTATATTGCACTCGATTTACCTTCTCCTACTGAACCACGTATGCAGAGATGGGTCGACCATATGTCTAGGCATGCCGGTCAGTCTCAGATTTCATTTTCTGATACCTTCTTCAGGTGGTTTGATCGTCAGGAGATGGTTTATTCCGAGTATCCATATGCTGGCATGGACTTCCGGGGTGATCCAGATTTAGTACTGCCGGATGGAGAACAGTGGGGCGCCATTGGTAAAATCTTTGACCATATTTCTGTTTATCGCTTTTCATTTATAATGTCCTTGTGCTTTATTCTATCAAGACTTTAATCAAACTCATGTGTACATGCAGATGTTGGTCCTGTTCGTCCAGTAGTTTGCCTGAGAGTACCAGCTGCCGCCCCAGCAGGAGAGGCCGTCGGAAGGGCTATCCTTCGTGACCTCGATGTGGCTGAGACTCTCACAGTATTACAGGAGCAGGTTGAGGGCCTCACTCTTGGTATTCCAGATGTGAGGATTGACGAGCTACCTTTGAGGTTACAGCGGCATACTACTGGTGTGCCAAGACGATGGACTCGTCTCTTACGCATGATTGCACAGGCTGTGACTTGCTATCACGAGCATCATTAGACTAGGGTTCCCCCTAGCATTTTGAGTTTTTTGGTCACTTGACCGATTTTGTCTTGGTTACAGAACATTATGTGTAAACCATAAACAGTTATATATATTTTTGATTTTCAGAGTTTTACTTTGGTTAAGTTACATGATCCAAATGCAAATATTGATGGTATGTTTCTTTTTATAAATGTTGCAAATATCTATCTAACACATAATTTTCTAATGAGTCAGTTAATGTGTTTAAGTTTCTGGAAATATGTTGATATTGAATAAAATCAAATTGTCTTTCCAAAATCTTAACCCTTAGGAACATGCGATAAATAGCTGGGTTTCGGACGGAATATATACCATTGAGTTGTAGTATTACGAGTTGTGAGTCTAGCCTGACAATTAGTCGGCGTATACCATGTGTGATGGCATCAGAGAGAAGTTCTATCAACGTGCTATATTCAGCGATGTTATTTGTTGATCGACCAATACATACCCCTCTGAAACTTACTAACTCGCCGCTTGGATAAAAAATAGCCCAGGCTGCGGAAGATAGGTTCCGCGAACTACGACTCGCTCCGTCGGCATATCCAACACATGACTCCAATAGGTTTGACATCTGCAACAAATGTAAAAAGTGGATTACTTGACCAAAATAAACACTTTAGCGAAAACAAAAACATAACAAAAGCATACAGGTTACCGTTACGCATAGTAACGCTTGAGGTACAACCCATTACGAGGTTGCACCAGTGGAATTCCGTCATAGTCCATTAACTCGTAGGCTCCTTTTGCTAACACTCATTTAACAATATAGGGGCCCATCCATAAAGACTTAAATTTACCTTATCCCAATTTATCGGATTCTTGGTCGTAAAGTAAGACCAAGTCACCTTCTGAGAAGACACGGGGTTTGACATTTTTGTCGAACTGCGCCTTGACTCATTTCTTATGGGCTTCGTTAGCCAAAGCGGCATCACGATGGGTTTCATCCAATTGGATTAATTCCAAGAGATGAGCTTCTTCTTCTGAAGTTCTGGGGAGGAGATCAATTGCGAGTTTGAGAGACAAGATTTCGGACTGGACTGGTAAGACTGCTTCCAGGCCATATACGAGTTGGAAAGGTGTGAACCCGGTTGCATTCCTTACCGATGTTCGGTAAGCCCACAAAGCTGAGCACAGGATTAGGTGCCATCTTCTTTTGTGAACTCCAATCATCCTTTGCAGCATGCGCTTTAGGACCTTGTTGATTGCTTCAACTTGTCCGTTGGCTTGTGGATAATATGGAGTAGAGCTGTCGTGAGACAACCCTAGTTTGGCAGCTAATTCGACCATCATGTGATTGCAAAAATGCGATCCATGATCTGTGACTATAGTCTGTGGTACGCCAAATCTGGCGACTACATGATTGAAAAAGAAGAGGGCAACTATTTCACCAGTATTATCTAATGTAGGCATCGCCTCGGCCCATTTGGTAAAATAGTCAACTGCGACTATGATATACCCATGCCCCCGGTCGAGGTGGGGTTACATGTCATGAAATCGATGCCCCATTTGGCGAATGGCCCAACAGCCACTATTGGCTGCAGAGGTGCGGGTGGTCTTCTGGTTTTGCTATCGAAAATTTGACAAGCATGGCAACTTCTGACTGCGGTTATGCAATCTTTGAACATTTTTGGCCAGAAGTATCCTGCTCGTAAGATTTTTTGCATTGTAGCGTATCTAGATTGATGCCCCCCACACGCGCCTGAATGACAATCATTCAGGACTTTTTCGGCCTCCTCATGGGTGAGGCACCTTCTTAGAACTGTATTGATACCATGACGGTAAAGTGTATCACTGACGATCATGTAGTCTTTTGCTTGGTATCGAATACGTTTTTGTTCGAAGTGGAAGGTGTTTGGCCTATATTTTTGGGTTTGGAGATAAATTATTATATCCCCATACCATTCATTGCTGCAAGATATCATAAACAAATTTTCTTCCACGATTGTTTCTTTGGATGTTTCATCGTTGGACGACGATGGGAGATCGCACAATAATTCTGCGAAAACTAGAGCTTTCTTCGACTTGGATTTTATGAATTCCAGATCAAACTCTTGTGGGATTGCTATCCATTTTGAATATTTGCCCCCCAGCAACTGTCGCGACAATATATAAGTCATGGGGTTGCAATCTGACAGAATGGTAGTTTTCCAAAAGACGACATAGTGTCGAAATCTCTGTATCACTTGAACAGCTGCGAGTGCTAGCTTTTCAACGTAAGAATATTTTCTTTCTGTATCATTTAAGTTTTTACTTAAATAATATATAGGATGTTCAATTCCATCGACTTCTTGAACTAAAACCATTGCGATGGTCTTATCCGCTGCAACCAGATATAGGTTAAAATATTTTTGATAATCAGGAGCGTACATTAATGATGCTTTCATTAGTGATTCTTTTAAAGCATCAAAGGAAGCTTGCGCAGCCTGATCCCAGACAAAGGGCACTTATTTTTTCAAAAGATGTGTATAACCTTTAGCAAGTTCAGCGTAATTTGGAATGAACCTCCTCAGAAAGTTTGCTTTCCCTTGGAGTTTCTGAATCTGAAGCAAATTCGAAGGTGGAGGCAAATTTACAATTGCCTGGACCTTACATGGGTCGAGACGAATCCCATCCTTTGAGACTACAAAGCCAAGTAAACGACCAAAACTGACGCAAAATACACATTTGTGTGGATTGAGTCGTATCTTGTAGTGTCGGCAACGTAGAAATATCGCTCTTAAATGCTGCGGGTGATCAATCTGCTTTCGCGAATGAGCCGGAAGGTCGCCGAGGTATGGTTGAACGATGTTTTTGATGTCATGGAAGGCATAATTAATTGCCCTCTGAAACGTCGCCCTTGCGTTCTTCAAACCAAAGGGTAATTTTCGATATGCGAACGTGCCCCACGGACAAATAAATGCAGTCTTTGATTGGTCCTGTGGGCGGATATTTATTTGATTGTACCCAGAGAATCCATCCATGAATGAAAAGATTTCGCATCCGGCGCATTCATCAATTATCTGGTCAATTAAGGGTGTAGGGTAGTTGTCTTTTGGACAAGCCTGATTTACATCCCTATAATCGACGCACACTCTAATTGTTCCTTGTTTTTTCATAACAGAGACAATATTCGATACCCAATCGGTTAGAGGAACTGGGTAGATGAAACCAGCATGGAGAAGTTTTTCAACTTCTGCCTTAATGGCAGCGGCTTTCTTGGGGTGCACCTGCCTTAGCCGTTGTCGTACTGGTTTGACATCTGGATACATCTTAATTTTTTGTTCAACGATACTCGAGTCAATGCCTGGCATTTCACTGTATGACCAAGCAAAGACATCTCTGAATTCGCGAAAAAGAGCGTTATATATTTCCAGTTCTGAAGGAGAAAAACATTTGCCAACATAAATATTCTCTACAACATCTGTCTTGGTCGAGATATTTATGGCGATAGTCTCTTCAATATTGGACAAGTTTCGCTCGGAATCCACCGTGTTTATAGTATTTGATAGGAAATCAAAGACTGAAGGATGATAAAGGTCATTTTGAGTATCTTCTCCATAATCCGGAAGAAGGGAACGATGTTGGGAATCATTCCATGGTGCTCCTTCAATTACCATTGATTGGACAATTCCTTCGTCGATGACATGCACTTGCGACCAAGGATTTGAATGGGTACCATATTCTTTAGGCCTATCTATCCAAATGCTTGATGAGCGTTGATTTGGGTTTGCCTCCCACGCTAGTAACATTGATTGCTACAATATTTCCGTTGGGCTTGGGGGTAAAACCATTGCATGATCCATGTTTATATTGTTTTCTGAGATCTTTTTAGAAGATATCATATTGCAGGTTCCTATCGATGCTACTTCCGCCAGGTTGATTGGAGGTGGAAGGGCGAAAGTTCCCATTAGTATAGGATCTTCTAGTAGGCCTACTCCTATATTTTGAAGCGAATGGGGGCTTCCATGGATCATGGGAATGCTTCCTGTAACTTGAGAACCATTGGGGAGGAAGTTTTGTTGATCGACAATTGTAATCCCTCCTTGAAAGGGAAATGCAATCTTCCTAAAATAGGTCAACACAACAACAGCCATAGCATATATCCATGGTCTTCCTAGTAGGATGTTGTAATCAAGATTTCCATCGACTACTTCAACATCTATTTCTACTGTTTTACCTCCTAGTTCAACTTTCAAGTTACTTAGAATACTATATGGGGTATATGTCCTTTCGTCGAAGATCGCGACGAGGTTGGAGATCCTAAAGTTTTCCAGAAACTCATCGACATAATGCATGTAGATGCCCCCTCATCAATAATTGTTCGATGAACAGTTTTGTTGAGGGCTTTCACTTGAACAAGGAAAGCTAGTTGAGTTGGTAATTGAGGATCATATCCTTTATGATCGAAGGATACAAGATTGGAATCCTTTGGGTCAATCCCACCAATGGCTAATATTAAAGCCTGCCTTTGGGATGGGCAATTCTGCAGTACTTCAAGAGTCGACATAGCGGATGGCAATTGGGCCAAATTTTCCACTATATTATAATGCTGTGCCGCTCTAGTGTGGGGATTAAAAATCGACTTGTGTACTACTCCCTTTGGCCGTTTTATTGTCAATTCAGGAATGATGGGTGGCGCAACTTCTGTTGAAGTTGTTGTCGAACTACTAGGTTGATCTTTATCCTTGTTGTTCGACAGCTGTGGATTCCCATAATATTTGTTCCTTGTCGATATCAAAGCATCATTTTGCTGTTTTGAAACCGACAACATTAGCACTTGAGACGGGGAAGCATTTCCACTTTCAACCAGATGTGTTCCTGGATTTGGAAACGGATCAGTTAACACAGCAGAGGTTTTCGAATTCTTGAAGAATTTTTTAACCTCAGCTCTGTGTGGACAACTTGTGGTCCAATGATCCTCATCGCATATGAGGCATGGATTTTTTGGTTTCCTATCTCTAGGAGGGTTTGAAGAAGATTTTTCAGGTGATGATTCCTCCTATTTCTTCTTCTTCCCTTTTCCTTTTCTTGCTCCCTGGTTGTTTGGTTTCTTTGCCTTTATCTGTTGATACGAAATTTACTTCCGAAGCAAGAAGTTCATCTTTTTCATTTCGACTTGAAATCTTACGGGCCTTTATGGATGTAGCCTTTGTCGATTTCGTGTCTGTTGTGCCAATCACGCCATCGCTGGCATGAGAGTCGTTGTTTGATTTAGGAGGAGGAGGAATTGAGAATTATGGTCTAGGGGCGTCAGGTATTTTATCGTAGAGCGTGCCAGACTGAGTGTAAATCAAGTCCAAATATTGTGCACGAGCGATAACTTGCTCTTCTGTTACGACTCCCCCTGTTTCCACATCTTCCGTGATGGAAGGTAGTAATGAATTGATAAACCATTCAGCTAAGAGCTGATCGGGGACATACGTTTTTACCATTCTACGAAGACGTCGCCACTCATGTATATGATCAGATATGTGAGTGGTCGTCGTCTGTTTGAAATTAGTAATAAGTTCTGTTCCCATTTCGTACCTTATTGGTAACTGAAAATGGGTTAAAATGGTTGTGGCTAAGGTACTGAAGTTGTCGAACGAAGCTCTAGGCAATTCGATGTACCATTTTGCCGCTGGACCCGTTAACGTCCTCTAAAAGAGGCGAAGTCTTATCGAATCATCATTTAGGGTGTTTGATGAGCACCATAGATGAAAAGTCATCACATGATTCGATGGATCTTCACCTGGATTTCCATTAAATTTAGGAATATTTGACGGAAGTTTATGCGGAATCGCCGGCCACCAAGGGGCGTAAGAGATTGGATCGTTTGTTAACCGATTTAAATCGGGTAACTCTAAAGTTACCACAAAGGGTAACTGCTGATTCAAGTTAGGTGAAGCATACCCAGGATAAGATGGGATTGCCTAAGCAGTTGGTCTTTGCATACTGGCATAATGCATTTGATGCTGGTATGTTTGGTAAGGTTGGTGGGCATGACCATTGTAAAATGGTTGATTTTGATCGTTTTGAATGTATGGCTGTCCACTCTTAGCAAAGATTTGTTGCTCAGAACCTTGGTATACTTGTTGGAATTGCATTTGTTGGTATTGCACCAGCCATGGTTGTGAAGCCATGTGTTGTTGCCCGATACTAACAGTTTGACCAAGATGAGGGGTAATCGTACCCGTCTGAACCTGTGTCATTCCACCGGTCGGTGATTGTGGTTGAGTCGCAGGGTCAAGGGGCTGTTGCATTACAACCTGAGAAACCTGAGGTTGGTATACAACAGGCAGCACTTGAACTTGCGACACCGTCCCAATAGCTAGCGTAGTTGGGATATTTGACATAGGTAAGCATTGTTGCATCGAATATACAACTCTTGGTTGTTGAGGTAGTATTGGTACCCAACCGCTTGAGGTAATTCCAGTATAACCTGAATGTTGTTGTGAACTCCCGTATGGATATCCTCCCGGAGGGGATAATGAAAGGGTATACTACCCCCCATACGGTGGTAATCCAGAACTCAAGGGAATTGTTTGCCCTTGGGGGCCGGACTGCCCAAATTGACCTCCAAATGGATCAATTTTTTGAGACTCAACATAAGAGTTTCCAGATATTATTCCGGATGAACAAACAGGAATGGACCATACTGTCGAAATAGCCCCTGAGTGGGCTCCTTCTAGCGGTTGAGAGCTAGTCGGGATAGATCGTATACCGACGAACATTGTCGGAGTGATAGCAAGGAGTTTTGTCGTCGCCGTGTCAGACAACACAGTCCTAGATGTTGATGGTTGTTCAAACATTTGTAGTCTATCCAAAAGTTTACCTAGCGATTCTACAGGAGCTTCCGCTGGTGGTAGACTAAATTCTGATGAAGAAGGATATAGAGTGATCCCGACTCCAAACTGCGATGGAGTACTTGTTGGAGGATCTTCTACAATTTCTTCTATGGCAATCAGACCAGGTGGAAGGGGAAGACCGTCAGGTCCGTAAAATATTTCTGGTGCTGAAGAAGGTATGGAATCGACAGTGACAGATGTTTGAAGAGCAAGACTCTCCGAACCGGTTGTAGATGGAACTGGTTCGGTAACACAAGTGTTTACTCTCAGACTAGGATCAGTATCACTGTCCTTCTATGGTGCTGAACTTCTTCTGTAGAGGCAGGGATTCCAGGAATGTTTGGAGTAACCAGAGTCTCTGATGTCGTTGGAACACTTGTTCTAATTTTAATAGGAGATTTGGAACCGGTTAAACGAGTTCGCTTTGTCCGTACTGGCTTCGATTCCGGAGACAAAGACGGTTGACTCGTAAGCCTCCGCGAACGACGGGGTTTCAATTGACTTTCTTCCACGATTGCGGATTACTCGATCAACTAAAATAAAGGGGAAATATGTTTCCGAATTAAATGAATTTTAGACGCTTTGACACAATTTGTTTTTTCAGTTTTTAAGAGTCGAGAAAAAACAGAAGATGACTCTAGTCTCCTTTGATTTTTAATGAGCCTGAAGTGACAAGTGCTCAGATGGACCTTTTCTGTTAAGGAGTCTAAAAAGGAATGAAAGGGACTGCTCTGGAAATCTAGGTAGAGGGAATACCAAACCAATTGCAAAACTGCAGAATACTTTTTACGGTACGACAGTCAATCTTCCCGAATGCTGTGTTCAGTGCATTGCGATCGATAGGGCGGCAGACACGGCTTCCTATGGATAAAGGATTAAGCCTATTGGGGTCTCCCAAAATATACTCGATGGTACGTGGGAGCACAAGTCCGTACTGGCACTTATCGTCTCAAAGTGGAGGAATCACCCAACCATCAGTGAGAACAATAGTTACCAGGCTTTACGACGCCGGAATACGTCTCTAGCCTAGACTTCTAAATGTTGTGCATTAAGTTCCAAACCATTGTTAGATTCATTGAATTTATTTTAAGTTGATCTTGTTTATGAAGTTTGCCTTTCGGGTTCACCACGAGATGTAGATGTAATTCCTAAAATGCAATCTAAGATGATAAACAAACTTTTTATCTCCTTTATGCAATGAAAATCCTAGCTACTAGGGAAAAGAAAGACAGAATCTTTTCACAAAGAGCAAAGAGCACACTCTAAATGCACTTTCCTAAATCAAGCCAATCAGACTGTCTATATGCAAATGCACATGCATGTATTTGTTTTCGACTTTCTTAGTATATGAATGCTAAAAAGAAAGTTGATGCACAAATTTGAATTTCTTTTCAAACGACAAATATCAACAAGTTTCTTTTCGAAATCAAAAAATGGAGACGATTACAACACCTTACGATTTTGAAATGAATACTTGTTCTTGACACTAAAAAATTACAAATTCAGACCAAAAGCAATAGTAATAGGATAATCGACCATCAATAGCAATCAAACTCTTTCCTAGGATTGAAATCGACACTTGCGATAGTTTCAAATCAAAGGGCGATAGTACGATTACACTACTTTTGCAAAGGAGAACTGTAAATGACTCAACAAACACACAAAAACATCTACAGTTCTTTCGTACAAAGGAGGCAGAATAACAGCAAGGAAAAGGGGTTTCAAACAGGCATAGAGCTAGTCTGATCATCGCACCTGTAACATAGAGAATCTGAAATGCAGTGCAGGTTGTCCACTCGGGAAGTGTGCTGAAATTCAGAATCTCTGAACAGTACCTGCGCTGGGCCAGAAATGAGACTCTGTTCGGATTCCGGGTCATAGTTTGCAGTTCAGTTCTTGGGTTTTGGCCGAGCAAAAAGCAATCAGTAATGCAACAATCAGGGGTAGATCTAAGGAGGATCTAAGAGCTATCACAAGGGCAATCAGATAGTTTGTGAATCAGTTGTTCAAATCATAAACAGATCCAGTAGATGGATTGAAGTAGCAGTTGTCTACTTTGCATTTGTTATGGCAAATGCAGTTCGAATGCTACTTGTAAGTTTATGAAACAAACAACAAAGAATGATAAACAAACAAACTAATTAGCTCCCCAGCGGAGTCGCCATCTTGTTACAGGGAAAAGTGTCTATATAGAACTGCTCTATCCCACTAAGGTGTGACAACTGCCTTAGAAACAAATAGAAAAAAACTACTTTTGTTTTTCCTTTATGAATTATAGATAGAGAGGAACAGAAAGACCAACCTCTGTCTTGCGCTAATCCTTCGATTCGATCCCTCTCTTCTTTGATAGTCCTCAGCTACCTACTCCCTTGCGCGCCTAGCTTCACAAAGTACCTGTAAGATCACAGAAGCATAGCACTATACAAAGACATGGATCTATAATCATAAAAAATCTAAGATCAGATGTAAATTGACCATACAAATGTAACAAACATCATTGATACAAAAGCATGGAGGAAAACTCAAATAGCTTTTATTGATAAACAAGAAAAGAGCCAGGAGGAGTTACAACCAGTTGTTCTGACCCAGCATCAACCTCCCAGCAAAGAAGCCCCTCTTCACCTCAAACAAAGCTTAGATCACCCAACAATCTGATGTTTGTCTCAAGAAACCAACAGAAATTCCTTACAATATGCAAAATTCCAGCCTCTGGATCTCTAGGATGAGGGATCCATATATAGATATCTGTAAGGAGGATGAGTCAGCTTGTGATTTGATTAGTGTCTTCTCTCTGATAGTTCTTGCTTCCACTTGGATACTGATGGCCTCTTACTCATCCTTGGTCGAATTCAGTGAGGCAAGTGTCACAAGAGAAGATTCTGGAAGCTTCCATTGCCTCTCCACCTCGCGGAATGACACTGCCATTTGTCATTTCTCGCCCATCGCACCCCACAGAAGGGACTTTTGAAATGCAACGCACCCTCACAGTGTATTTAGGTGAGATGAAACGCACTTAGCCAGTGGAGCAGCTGCAATGATCCTGTTTTGACCAATTCTGAGCAGTTTCTCATGGAGAACTTCTGGGAGAAGCTGTAATCTGTTGACCTTGTTCCTTTAGGGGTTAGAACAACACTTTTAGGGACTTAGGAGCCCTTGGTTTATGGACATTTCATGCTTGGGGTTGTAGGGCCCAAAAATGTCTATAACAATAGGAACCTTAACCAATTTACTATCTTGCATATTAAACCTCTGCAATAATGTCTCGACATACTTCCCATGGTTTAACCAAAGCTTCTTGTTTTCCCAATATAGTTTAATTTCCATTCCCAAAATATAGTTTTCAATACCAATATCCTTCATGTCAAATTTAGAGGACAATTGGGTCTTCAAATCCTAAATAATTTCTTTCTCATTTCCAATCAACAACATATCATCCACATACAAGACCAAATAAATAACATAGTCATCAATTAATTTGAAATACATATAGTGATCCACTTTGCTTTTGGTTAATCCAAGTCCACATATATATGTATCAATTTTTTGATACCACATCATTGGTGACTGTTTTAACTCATATAGAGAATTTTTTAATTTTCATACCATTTCTCTCTTACCATTTGACTACAAAGCCTTTAGGTTTCTTCATGTAGATCTCTTCTTCCATATACCCTTGAATAAATGTTTTCTTAAAATCCATTTGTTCTAGCTCTAAATCAAAAGTACCAGCAATAGATAAAAGTAATATAATAGAAGATAACTTCGAAACAAGAGAAAAAATATCACCAAAATCAATTCCTGACACCTTGGAAAAACCTTTTGCTACCAACCAAGCCTTGTATTTCTCCACCTTGCCTTTTGCATTCATATTTTTCTTAAACACCCATTTTCTTCCAATGGGTTTCCTTCTAGATAACAACTCGATGAGATCCCAAGCCTCATTTTTGTCTAAAGATATCATTTCATTAACCATGGACACTTTCCATAGTTTTCCATCCTTTGAATATACTACCTCCCTCAGAGTTCTAGGATCATCATCAGTAATAGATAAAGCAAAATTTGAATGGAATGAAGATGGATTGTACCTTTCTGGCTGCCTTCTGTCTCGAACTGATCTTCATAAAACTGGAGTTTGTGGCTCTTCCTCTTTTAATTCTTGTTTTGTTGTAGAGTCCAATTCTTCCTCCTTTAGTTCAACTCTATCTTCTCAGGTTCATTTGGTAGGACTTAATGTTTAATAACATATTTCACCTCTCTAAATATGACATCTTGTCTATACATAACCTTCCTTGTTTCTATGTTTCAAATATTATAACCTTTTAAACCATCCTTATATCCATTAAATATGCACCTTTCAGATTTACTATCCAACTTGGTTATTTTCTCCTTTGGAATGTGTACATCTGCATCACATCCAAATACCCTCAAATGGGAAAGAGAGGGTTTGTTACTAGTCCATACCTCATGTGGATTCTTATACTCCAATAATGATGAAGGTTATCTGTTAACCAAGTAACATGTAGTCTCCACTACCTCTGCCAAGAATTCTTGTCCTAACTCGACATCGCTCAGCATGCTTCTTGCCTTTTGCATCAACTTCCTGATCATTATTTCTACAACTCCATTTTGTTGAGGTGTGTATAGAGTATTCTTTTCTCATGCTATACCACACTTCTTACAGAACTCTTCAAATTCCTTCTAGCATAACTCTCCACCATTATCTATCCTCAACACCTTGATCTTCTTCTCTGTCTGATTTTCCACTAGAGATTTAAATTCTTTAAACCTATCAAATATTTCAGATTTTTTCCTAAGGAAATATATTCATGTATTCCTTAAGAATTCATCTATAAATTAAACCTATTACATAGACTTACCCAGATATGGAACTAAGACAGGTACAAACACATCACTGTGTACAAGCTCTAATATTCCCTTTTCCCTCTTAAAACGAGAGGGGAAACTCACCTGATTATGTTTCCCATATACACAATGTTCTTAAAAATTGAAATCCAGAGATAAATTAGGCATACAATCTACCATAACATTGATGTGCATTATTCAAAGGCCCTTATATCCAATATGCCCAATCTTTTGATGCCATAACATGGCCTTTTCACCAGAGACCACTAGCTTTTCTGCTCCACTTTCAAGAAGCACAAAACTGTTGAACCCATCAATAATAGTGTTACCCAAAATCTTGTACAAAGTTCCAATCTGAACTCCCTGCATCAATACCATTGCTCCCATAACCATATTGTAGGTATCTTTCTCGAAAACTATTTTTACACATGCATCACCCATATTTCTTACAAAAATCACATTTCTAGCCAATGTAGGAATATGTAGAACACTAAGAAGTGTTCTAATCCTTCCTCCTTATAACTTTAGCTTGGATTTTTTGCGTTCAATTATTTTGGCCTTCTTGTCACCCCTAAGAAGAACCATAATACTTCTTGTACTCAGAGAAATACCTCAAGATGCACCTAAGTCAATCAACCATGTCTAATGATCTAAATGTGTAATTAAATAAGAAGCCAAGTACACATCCCCACCTTCATCTTTGGTGGTTTCACCTCTACAGAAGGAGCATCATCAGATTGCTTTCCTTTCTCAGGAGATTTATATCTACATTCCTTTTGTAATTCCCTTCCATTCTGCATTTCTAGGAGACTTTTACAGGTTTTCATGGAGATTTAGATTTGCCTCTAGGTTTAGATCTCCCACTCAAGGAATTGTTTTTGTTTCTATTCTGAACCTGTCCTCATACAGACAAGGAATATCCAATCTGGCTCTCCAAAATTTTCCATCTCATCTTCTCTGACATCAAGGATGACACTATTTCATCAAACATCAAAGTAGTTGTATTGCTACCTATAGCATTAACCGAAGTGTCCCACGAATATTGAAGAAAACACAATAAACTGATGCACTTATCTTGATCTAAATTTTTTATATCAACAAATAAAAAATGGATTACCACAATATTATAGGCGTTTAGATGCTCTATTACTGATTCTACATCCTTCATCCTTAGGTTATATAGTTTTTTCCATAATAACAGTTTGTTCAACAGAGACTTTGATTGGTACAAAGTCCCTAAATTTTCCCACAAAGCCTTCATCATGGCTTCCCCTAACACATTCAACAATACTAAATTTGAGATCCACCACCATATCGTGATCTTTTCCTTCCAATCCAACTTCACCCAATATCATGCTGACATTGTCATTGGTTTAGTACCGAAATCTACCGTGATCCATTGATCTCTATCTGCCAACATATCCTCCATCTTGAACTTCGATAACTCAAAACTTTGTCCATTTAATTTCTCGATATCTATCTTTCAATTATTCGCCATTTGCTTTCACTGCAAGAATCAATCCTATAGATCTCCCATTGAGCAGGGTTTGCCATATGCCCGAGAAAAAACCCTCAGCTACAAATGCGTCCCAATGAAGTGGAAAAAACTTTGACACCAAATGTAGGTTTTAACCCTGTACATGAATTACCTACAAACGAATTCTTCAAACTAAAAAATAAACAATGGCAAGAACAAAAAACAAATATACATGGATAATTTATCTTGGATCCCAAAACCTGGACTACCATATTGATTTTCATTATATTCCTTTCAATGTTACAACACACATATATACATGATGAAGAATTCATAAACCCCAATCCATTAACCTTGGATTAGAACGTAACCATAATCCCCTTGAGCAGATCTACAAATTACCATAGGTAGAAAACCATCATAGCCAAAACCATGTGTAAAACCCATGAACAAAACCATGGGTAGGTTCTCCCACCATCTTTCAGTTCGCCCCCCATCCTTGTGTCTGCTCAAATATTATTGGGTCGGCATAAAAAAAATTTCCTATGGCACTTCCCCAAACCCCATGTAGTGGGGTTACCACCCCCCTACTAACACCCCAATAGGGGGGCTGTCACCCCTATTGTGACCCCCCCGTTGTGCCTAGTGAAATGTACAATGTGTGGGGTTAGTCGTGTAAATAATATAACACATACCCAACAAGGGATAGGATGAGTGTGATGGGGGAAGAGAGAGTATTGGAGGGAAAAGAGAGAGAGAGAGAGACTAGTAGAAAATGGCTAATTAGTTACTAAAAGAATGACTAAAATTTGCATATAAACAACAATTTTTCAGTCGGTTACCAATAGTAGCTAATTTACGGTATCTTATAACACGGCCAACTTTTAGTCGTTTTTAGCTCAGTCATTAATTATTTGTCTCAATTTTATCGTCTATTAGTATATTTAGTCATATATTTGGTCATTAATTTATTCATTGATTTAGTCATTAATTGCCATAATTAATGACCAAATATACAACAAATTATATTGCTCTATGAATGCTTGAGAAAACCAATTAATGACCAAAATGTTAGTCATGTTATAAGATACTATAAATTAGCTACTAATAGTCATATTTATGCAAATTTTAGTCACCATTTGAAACCAATTAATGACCAAAGAAATATGAATAAAGTTTGATCATGTTATAAGACACTTTAAACTAACCACTAATAATTGTATTAATGAAAAATTTAGTCATCATTTGTAATCACAAATTTATCATTTGTAGTAGTCATTTATAATTTTTTGGTAGTTTCATATTCATTATATAAATGACTAATTTAGTAGTTGATATTAATTTCATTTACTTTCATTAATAATCATTATAAATGACTAATTTAGTCGTGTATTCATTTTATTTGTATTCACCATTAATCAATATGAAATACTAATTTAGTACTTTATATTGATTTTATGTGTTCATTATTAATCAACACAAATTAATTAGTATGATTTTGCGACTAAATAAAAAAAATGTCATACAATGTGCATATTCATCTAGTATGAAAACACAAAGTTACATATGTTAATTAAAATCTAAATAATATCACGTGCAACTATAAATAATTTGAACCATAAATTACATTATATAAAATGTCAAGTATTAGAATATGATTTTCCACCTTAATATTGGTTGGACTATAGTTTAAACATGCAATATTGTTTCATCACTTTAAAAAATTATCATGTGTTTCCAAGACATTGAAAGGGAATTCAACAACTTTGAAGACTTGAGCATCAATCTCTATCTATGTGTCTTATGTGAGATATTGGCTGTAACGATAGCACTAGACTGGTTCTCTTATTTCTCTTTGTTGTATTTATCACTCCAGTGTTATTTTTCTCCTATTTCTTCAATTCTTGCTTCTTACCATCAATATTAAGTTCGCTTCCTCAAAACGAAAGAAGATACAATGTAGAGTATAAGACATGAAATACAATGAATATTGGAATATAAACTAAATTATACTATACAATATTTATATGACATATACCTCAACATCAACAATGTCAATGCTATTTTTCTCCATAAAATCCATAAACTCGAACAATTTTTCTTCAATTGGGTTGGATAGTGGACACTATGTGGTTAAATGACCTGTATAAACAATGAAATTCAAACATAACCATAGAAAAGAACAACTTAGTAACTTAGTATTAAACCTTTAGAGAAATATTATGCATAATCAAGCCAACTAAGTTACATGCTAAAAATCTCAGACTGTAGATAACTTGTGAAAACAAATAATCTAAGGTGTGATGTCTAATCCTTGTCACAACACATTTCATTCTCTAACACATGAACTTGGTCAAGGATATAGACAACATATGCTGAAATAAAAACATGAGAATAAACTTTTCTAATAGTCATGAAATTTTCTTAACACAAAATAGCTAAAAGGATTTCAATTAATATCATGTAATACTAATCTCATATTCAAGCTTTAGATGTTTAAATGGACATGATACCAAGTATTTTCAATTTCATGGTTAAAAAACAAAACAAAATCAAAGGAAATGTTCAAAATACAATCAAACAATAAAGACGAGATATCATGGAATGCACATTGAAATTATAAAATATTTGTTTACCTATCCACCTGTGTCTTGTCTAGCATTCCTAAAATATTTTTTTCCCAAAATAGCCATTAGGTGAAAGAATCAAAACATTAAAAATAATAGGAATCCCTGCTAAAAGCATTTTTAAAGTTGATGACGCAAGTGCCTAAAGGATCTCCAACAACAAATTAATCATATCTAGTACATGCTCTAAATTGTCTCCCCATCCTTTTCTTAATCTCATTTCCTATAACCTGCCCACATCAGAGTCAAGTAACAATCAAACAAAGGCATTGACAATTTTTTCTATCTTTATACCCATAAAATTTGAATTTGATTTGTTTAAGGAACATATTAATTCATATTTAAATTCTTCTTGTCATGAGAAGGTATCAATCAAGTAGGACAACAAAAAAATCGACCTTAATGAGGTAGGAAAAAGAACATATATGCAAAATAAAAAACCATATATTACTTATGTTCAAACTTTGTATATGGTGTATTCTTAGACAGATTTTTAAGATGTTCCTCTGCCTTTACCAAAGCAGATTGTAGCTTGTCTAAATTCTATATCCTTTCATTCAACATCAATTTCTGCAAAATAAATGTCACATGTTATTCTTTCCCATTTATTAACGTGATACATATGATAAATTGAAAATAACATAAAAAGAAGAGAAAACACTTTTCTAACCAAAACAAAGAAACAGTGCCTCTAATCAAAATTTACATCTCAGAAATTACTCTACCATGTACTTAGGCTAAAGGTGAGATTTTTTTAATCATCTTTAGGTAATACTTAATGGGATATTCATATTTTTACCATGATGTAAATTTGATGTTAAAAACAATACATAAATCTAGGTTATTATCATTTCCACTATTGGTCCGTTCTTAACTAGTTGTACCCCATAGTATCATTGTCACACATTATCCCCACAAACCCACCAAAAATATCAAATATGGCAAACAAATGGCATTTTGGAAATGTTTCTAAAACTATGTCCTATACACACTCTTCCAATGTATCTAACAAAATGTACTCACCTGAATTTCTTCTTTCATATTTATTTACATCCTAAAAAAATCAATTTGGAAAACCAAGACAACCCCAATATCTTCGAATCCTAACACTCATCCATATAAGCTACAAACCATAGGAATTAGTAATCTCTTACAATTAAAATTGTTAAAGTAAAATGGTTTGATGAATAATAAAGAATGGTAAGAGAATAACAATTCTCTCACAAGTAATTACCAAGATCAGAAATTCAACTTGCAATCGAATTTCAACACTCATTTGGAACCAATGATATGACTTGTACATTCAACATTCTTATATATAAATATTATTTATATGTAAATATTACTTGTCCTATTATGGATATTACCATATTCCATATATTTTGAATATTTGTGAGTATATGAACCTTGTTTGTTACAGACTCACTGAAAGCTACCAAATATTCAAGAGAATTTGCAACTCTTTGATGATAGCATCCAACTTTTTCATCATGGGGATACCAAAGAAACGTTTCTATGTTGGATTAATTATACAAGGACAGAGCATGATCTATCAAGGCTCTCAATTGCAACCTGACTTTATACATTTGTTCCAGGTTGGATGCATACAAATTCCAAGCTGAGTTTAAGCTTCATATTTCTCTCTTGCAATTTCCATTGAGTAAATTATTTGTCTTTTACTGGCCTACAAGATTCTACAGCCTTATCTATGGATTGTTACTTAAATGACTACTCTGAAATTTATTAGCTTTATTCAAGAAATTTTACACCTATTCTTTAAATTTAAAATCTCTTCATCAATTAGTGTTAGTGAGGGTGTATTACATACAACTTACCACTACTCTTAAAATTAGCTACAATGTGCAATATCTTTAACTCAATTGGGTCAGATATTGTTTTATTTTCTTCACAAGTTGTGTCTATAATCTTGTTTGACTTGGTTGTTTTAGGTCGTACATTGATTGTAATTGGTAGTAGAGGAATTATCTTCAAGAGAAGAAACTCATATAAAGAAGAGACATTGAGTTTGAGAAGAAGTGACATGTGAAATAAATCTTCACTTGTTTTATTCTCGAGGCAAATTTTTATTCAATCTCAATTTGCTAAGGAGAAACAACAAGAGAAATTCATGCTTGGAAACTAGTTCACATGAATTGCTTTAGTAGAATAAACTAATTCAACTGTGCCTGGAAGGTAAATGGGATGATAAAATGAGGAATTTATTTATCTCTTTATATGCAAAGATATAAGATTGAAAAAATATGAAGAATACTTTCTTGACTTTCAGTCACATGCTAAAGATGAAAACAAATGAGAAAAGTGAGTTTAAGATGGACAAAATGGCTAAATCTAAACTATAAATTTCTACATAATTAGTTTGAAGACATCCAAACAAAATATATATTCTTCACGTGAGAACACTGGCTTATAGGATGACTTTATTAGTAGGTAGGCAATAAATATTTTGTTAAAGGTATATGAAATGTTAATCTTTAGGGAGATCAAAATTGTTTATTTCTTTCAACTCTATTAAAAGGAATATCATCCACCTGCAAAGAGCAGAGTAGGGACACTACACCACACCACTTACCATCAATGTAATTGAATATCTTACAATGGGGCATGGATACTTGAATAACAATTTGCTCCTTCATCATTGTCATTCTCCTCTCATTGTTCATTTAATTGTGTACTTGTAAGGATACAGAGAAAGGGTCGGATGGATCAAATCATGGAAATAAAGGATGGGGATGGTATGGAAATCAACTGGCCAAGAAGGGGAAAAAATGAAGGTAGAAGACAACATGGCTTGAGATGAATGGTGGAAAAACTATGAAATGGGAAACTAACAGCTAGGGGACAAGGAAAGAGGGAAAGAAAGGGGACATAATCCAATAAAGTTAAGCAACATAAGTCATTTATCCACAAATAAATAAACTTGAGAAAATATAAATGAGAGATTCTCAGTTATCATATGACAAAGACAAAAAAAATGAGTTTAAATTGGAGAAAATTCACCTGATATTTGGCATTATGGATTGTATGTCCATGGATATCTTCTTGAAAACATCTTCATTGTTGAATTGATGACACCTTTTGACTGACACATTTTATGCATACCTATCAAGGCTCGGTAAAACTAATTCCAACATCCATCTCAAGGTTGTGATGGATGAACATAAAAATCTTCTTCGTTATGTGTTTGACTCCCCAATGAAAGAGGGAGTTGGCTGCTAAAATGGATAAGAAGAATCTTGGGTTTATGCCCTATTTGGAACTAGAACTCTAAAGTTTCCATTGGGCAAGGGGAGAATGATATCAAGATTCTATTGCAAGTATATGATCATCATGTGTCAACATCCGATTAGGTTTCAAGGCTTTTCCGATTAACTTAGAAGTATTGATAATAGAAAAATCACAACCAGTGGTTAGTTTTGGCTCTCCTATGATGAGAAGAAATCAATCTTCTAAGGCACCTAGTTCTACTAAGGCAAGGTGTATGGCAGGGGTAGGGGACTTGCATTTCATCGATCATTGTCTACTTATCTCTTGTAACCATGATTGGGTGTATGCCCATTTTATTTAGACCTTCTATGACAACAACTGCCTCCCTTTTAAATGGATTAGAGTCATCATTAATTTGTGCTGCACTCGCCCACGATTTGGTTTATTCACAAAAATATGCACCGAACAAATCGATGAACATATCAAAATTCAACCCTGAAACCCTAACTGTAGTGAATCACTAGAAAATGTAGAACAAATATGTGTGAAAACGTAGAATAAATCTGTAGCTAAGGCATCAGAGTTCAATGGATTTGAAGAACGGGCAGTAAAACAACTTTTGTTAAAGTTTAAATTTGACCAATACATTTCAATACGCTTTGTGGGTGATAAAATGATTCTGATCGTGCCTCTACAAGAAAATAAGTCTGATCTGCCCACAAACAACTCATATGCTAATTGAATGCCTAGACCCAGAAAACTTGAAAACTACAGTTCCATTCTTCACACCACTTAAATCCACTCTACTCAACACAACATAACATATTGGAACCAAATTTAAGTCATCTGGGTCAACAAATTCATAGCTATGCTGATATATCTTGCCAAAACTTCCAGTATGGCCAAATGTTGAAGTTCTTTTCATGAAAAAATAACTTGTATGTATGTATATTTGATATGCATTGGAAGAGGAGGAGGCTAGTTGCAAGAACTAGTGTCGTACACCCACATATTTCATTGTGGATAAGCCAGAATTGGGGTCATTTCCACTGCTTTTGAATGATGTATGTGTGAGGCAAGATCAAGGTGTTGTCCAAAATCACAATATGAACATTGAGAAGCATTAGCATCACCCAAATCAACATCATTAGCAGCATGACCATCAACTTTTCTCTCATCAAATATGAGGCTTTATGAGAGAAAGTAATGCAACTCACCTTTAGGCAAGGAACCAACTCCAGAAGTGTGATCTTCCTCTAACTCAGAGTTTGCAAGCCAGGTTGGAACAGAAGCTCAGAGAGACTGGACTGCAAGATAATAATGCATTAGATCCCTTATTGCACTTACCCTTTCAGGGGTGATGCTACTGGCCATTTTGTTTAGTAGACTTACACATCTGGTCAGAAAGACATGAGAGTCTCCAAAATACTATTTCAAATTACTGATACACTAGCATTAGTTTTGTGAGCTCACGGGCTAGTACAATTAACGAGAGATTATACTACAATGCTTAATCCTTATATATCTACATGGGGGGGATTAAAATTCAGGAGGGTAACACTGCAAGGAAGGTCCCTTAAAATACTAGCGATACTAGTATCACATACAATATTATTATAATGAACATGATTTTAAAAATAAATATGAATCCACTTACCTCTCACTTGCTCATTTTGTACTCCTGCAAAGCCATAACTTGTCTGATATGGAAATATATTGCTCCTCATAAAATCATCTTCCTACTCTTCTATGTTAATGGCTTCAAAAACCGTGGTTTACTTACTAGAATTCAGGAACCTTTTCATTCCCTCAAGAAAAAATTGTTGGAATTTCTGACAAGAATAATAGCAATCACCCTTCTAGTAACATAACTATCAAAGCCCCCCATTAGATGTCCATATTTTTCTCTGTATTTTATCCCTTTGGAAAACGGTGGAATTTCTAATGTAGACTAATCGAGTGTGTTAAATCCTCTTTTTTCTTCACAGTCATAAGATGTTTTATCTTAAGGGAATTGGGCATATGAGAATTTCATTCTATTGTGCTTACCCATGCTATACTTTTCTGCATCTATAACATTTGATGATTGAAAAATACTACCCTGTTTGTCTACACTTTTATACCACATGTTCTTCAGAGGAGAAACTTTATCTTCTATAGTTCCCAGTCCAAGGCTTAGTCCTAGTCCTCTATATTTTGTGAGGAAAGGTCTACTTTCAATAGAGCTACCATTTTTGTTTGCTTTGGAAGCCTTCAATGGACTCAGTACACCTCTTTTATACCTTGGGCCTGACAAACTCGTCAATTCACTCACACTGGATCATATTTTCATCATATCTTTTTTGCATCATTTCTTCTCATTCATACTATTTGTAGATAGAGAGTGGTTAACATGTACATAAGAATAAAATTGATTGCAACTCTATTTCTTATTTTGACGTTGTGCATAAGAGAAAGATCCTGACTTTTGATAAACTGAAGTGAAACCAAAACTAGATTTCCTCGGAGAGGGTTTGGTACTTTCCTTTTTAAGATCTGTAAAGTTGGGAACAGATCTAACTAATTTCTTTTTAGCCATACTAGATTAATTCATTTTCTTTTTTGAAGAAATAGAAATGGGAGTTGTAGTGAGACAAGGGATTCCTTTGGATGGTCTCGATTTCCTTGGCAGGTCCTTAGAAGATGGAGGAGAAACCATTGCAGAAAGAGCATAATTTTTTAATGTAGATTTCTTACTTTGCTTGTTACCTTTGTGTTCCTTGAATAAATCATCAGTTTCCTCTTCTCCATCCTCTGCAATTTGGGTCAGGATGTTAAATGGATAGTAGGATTTCTCTTCCCTTTAATGTCTGCTTTACTCTGTTCTAGGAATCTCTCCATCAGCTTAAATTTCACTTCATTCTCCAACCTTTTTGAAGGCTCTTCCTCCCTCAACTTTGCTTCTCTTTTCAGCATGTATAAGTCATAGTGTTTCCCTCTCAGAGAAAAACCCATCCCCCAAAGGCATCTGTTTGTTCCTATTTTCTGTCATTTCTTCCAAAAGTTTTAGATTCAAATCCATGGAACTTTTGAAAATTCTAGAATTATCATCTATTTCTTTCTCCGTGGTTGGTTCTTTTAATGCCATACATTCATAATGTTCAACGTTGGTGTTCATTACCAGAGCATCAGGTCCATCATGGCTTTTGAATTTTCTAGTGGAAGGTGCTTCAAGTTTTTTGGGCTTCTTCCTTATCTCTTCATTCAACTGAACTTTGGTGTTGTAGTTTTCAACAAAATTCCTTGGAAATAGAATGGGTTCATCTAACTTTAGATGAAATTACGTCTCAGTGTTTTGAAAAACATAATTCTGTAGACAAATATGTTCTTCATTTTCATTGTTGGTGGACCATTGCAATGATAAATCCATGCTCATGTCACTCTCTACACTCCATCTCCTTGAACTCATTTCTCCCGTAGACAATAACGTTTAATTTTCTAAATCTACAATATTTATACAACCTTCATTTGAGTCACTTATGTTGTTTTTCTTGTTTTCAAATAGACTCATTGTAGCTTGAATGCTCAGTCCTTAGGTGACAGTATCATAATTATTATTGTTTTCATGACTTGCAGATTCCATATTCAAATGTCTATCTCTATTAGGGGAGTGAATGGTTCTATTTAAAAGTTCCTTCTTTTGAAATTTAGATTCCCAACTTCTCTCGTCTCTACCCATAAATTGATTGGTTCTAGCATTGGGTTCATTTGTGACTTGAGAATTTTTCCATTCCCTTTCAAGCACAATCTTACCATAATCATTAAAGTTCTCAGTGTTAGCATTATCTTAGGATTGTTCATGTCTATTCGGTGCTCCTCACATCTAAGATGAGCCATGAGGTACAAGTAAATTTGGTCTCTTCCACTGCCTGAATTGGTCAAGGGAGAATGTCAAATCATGGTTATGCCGAATCATGGTTATGTCGATTCTCAGAAACCTCGGGCCATGTTTATGATATATCCTTAGCTATAGTATGCCAAGACTCAAGGCAAGGAGATGAGTTTTAAGGATGTCCTAAGAAAAAACTCAAGTAATCATACTCTCAGGAATATAACCTACAATTCATTGGGAATATTAATTAAATTAAAAGAGAATATATAATTCATTAAATGCAAACACCATTCCCATTGTAAAATGGAGTTTTGACAATTTTGGAAGCTTGGAGTAGGAGAATCAATGTTTTTTTCACAACAATACATAAATTTATTATCAAAATCATGACATCATCACACTGATGACTATAGATTATAAATGAATTATCTTACAAGAAAGTACAGTGAAATCTGATACAACAAAATGCCATATGCCATCGACTTGTTATATCCATTACTAACAGCAAGTGTCCAGGAGGAAACCACCTTTTAGTGTCAGAAAACCACCGGTTTCATGGTAGCCCAATAGAGACTCGTTGTTTGCACAACTGATAGTCGTGTGAAGCTTTATCATGCACCCTATTGTGATTTTCATGCAGAATGGGTAGAGGTATTGGACATATTGGAAATGCTATACAATTGTTTTGTGAGTGTTTAGTTTGGTGAATTTGAGTTAGGATTTGTTGGAATCTCTCCTGAGAGGACAGTTTCTGTTGATGGTCTCTTTAGGGATGTTAAAAGTTCTAACTCAATGCAAGAGGCTCGATACATAAAAGTAATGAAGACCAGAAAAATGATTTTGATGATGATCTAAATGAAGAGTCTTCAGAGCACCCTAATAAGAGAGTGCAGTGAAATCTGAACATTCTCTTTATCACACATGTATGAATTTCTGATAAAATCCCCTATTCTCCTTGGTGCAATCAACAATGACACCCAACAAAATTAACATAGTCCGTCAAGAAAATGCTTACCTTACCTCTGAGGGATGAATCCACATAGACATGATATTTGCAAGGGTTATGACATTGTTAAATCCCTTTTTCTTTGCCCTTACATTCAATATCTATGTAATAGGAATAATCTGAGAGAATAGCCACTACATTGGGATACGGTGCGTAAAAAAATGGGCGACCAACCATAAGTCCACTGCTCGATACCACAATAGGAAAACCAATTCGGGAGCCTATCATTGTACCAACACTATGCACTGTATACACCCTCCAACACCATCTTTTGACATCTTCACTTTACAGCAGGATCTCAGGAATTTCTCCTCCAGAAAAACGCTTCGACGCTGGCCATCCATATTCAACAATGAATTTGGAAAGTTCGGTTTCTCTCGCCTCAACATGGATGCAGATGATATAATTTAAAAAACCAAGGAAATTGCCTCATCATGGATTCAAAGGATTTAATTGAAAAAAACAAGAAACATGGATTCAGAGGATTTAATTTAAAAAACAAAGAAACCGCCTCACCATCGATACAGAGGATCTTATATGCTGGCACAACGAGGCACTCTGGCTTACTATCAAGAGTTTCTTCGTAGTTGTTCGTGATACTATCCATGTCCAAGAAGATCTTCTCCATTGCACAAAAGGAGAAGTCGATATTATATTGGTGAGTTGTGTCCCTAATATTGTTGATCTTGGTCGTCATTCTACGCATGGCTCTCTTTTTTATTGTCCATTCGAGAAATATTTTCTCTGTTGGAATGATAGGAACCCGACGAAACAACTTGAGCGACATAAGCTTTCTTGTTTTTTGGCTCTTTGAGGAAGTTTGGAACTCTAAATATGGAAACAACGAACTGCAATTTGGGATCAGCATATCATTCCTGTGGAACAGGAATATGAAACTGTCTCAACATGGATGAAGAATATTTAATTTAAAAAACTGAAAAACATAGGTCTAGAGGATATAAATTAAAAAATCAAGAAGTTTCTCACCAAGATGTAGAGGATCACCAAGAAACCGCAGGCTCTCAGGAATTTCTCCTCCAAAAAAATGCTACCAGTGGCCTGTTACACAGCATTTTGTCATTGTCTCTATACTCACCATTCCTTGATCCTCGAGGACCTCTACAGTGCAGCCTGCATGCTTTTACTTCATGAAGAAACTCCCATTATGTCCCTCTTCATGAGCAGATCATTTCCATTTTTCATCATTTCCCCTGAAACTTCTGTTTTGCCCAGTTTACAAGACCGACACTAATGACCTTTGTGTCCCCCGCACCGATGTGTAGAGATTAGCACTACGCCTCGTGCCAACTGGAGCAACTGAGATGTGTTTGGGTCACGTCGGTATTGTTATGGAAAGTTTTTTAATTTAGAGTCTAAGCTTCCAGCTCTAGAAGCTCCGTAACAAAAGTATGGTAAATGGTTTGGCCTGGATGGGGTCGAGGATGATAGTTTGGGCTCCTTTCCCCTATAATGATGGAACTACCTCAAAGGATAAGTCCTTCTCCCATGAGAAGAGGATCCATCTCCCACCCATATTTCCCATATAAACCTCACTTCTTCCCAAGCACAAGCTAGTCACAGTTGATAGTTTTAGCTAAGTGTGAGTGTTATAGTTGCAAAGTGTTGATACTATTTTGGAGTAGACAAGCAAGCTATTACTAGTTGTAGCTATCTACATGTATTGAGGGAGAAGTGTGTTTTGGTTTGGAGTGAAGCCTAAAGGGAAAAACCTTTAAACTATTATTGTTTGAATCCATCATGGAATGCTAGCAGAAGTGTGTGGGAACTTGGTCTTGTCAGAGGAATACTGTAGCATCAAGACGAATGACTGTAATCTCTCTTTGATATTAATATATGCAACTATCGATTGATTTCCTACATGTTTTGTAATATTACATATCCATGTCTTAATGCTTCTTGACTTGTTAAGTAGGTTGAATTGCAATTTGTCTATTATTATGTTTGTGTGCTATTGTTGTTCACTTGTTTCAGGAGCTTGAAGAAGGAAGTGAGAGACTGCTGGAGCGATCAAGCGAGGATATCATCAAGAAAGATAAGAGACCAAGAGGTAGGCCCTTTTCATTGATTCTAACCTAAGGAAATCTTCCATAGAATGTATCTGTTGTGGCTAGACCCATCATCAGGTTAGAGGAATTCATTCGTTTCCACACTTATAATTTTACTTCACCACAAATTGGTGACTCCGCTGGGGATCCTAATCCTTTTGTTTGTTTCGGATTTCATGATTTCGTGAGAACTTTTCAAGTTTAATGTTTTCCCTTTGGTTTTGTTTCTTTTCCACTGCTTACTAGCCCAAGTCTAAAATTCATAGTAGCATATTTGGTCCCTGTTTTGATTTTTTTTTTCTTGGTTCCCTTAATCAACACACTTAATTCACTGACAGTCGTGCCGATTAGCGTGAGTTGCTGAGAAACAGTTGCGCCAACTAGCGTCTAGCACTTGTTTTTAGTTAGGCAGTCATGTCGATGCCTGTAAGTGAAGATTAGGGCTTGACCCCAATCTTGGCCAGTGTGTTCTGCTCTTGTGGTTTTAACCCCATAAGCCTTTTAGACCATTTTCTGCCAGACTAGAAAGCTTCATTTAGCTTGCTTTGTGTGCTTGCTTGGTTTATCCCACCCTCTGATGTGTTAAGTCTGTCCCTGTGTGAAGTTTTTTTTAGTTTTTCTTTGAATCCCTCGATCGACGCTATTTTTTGCCAAAAATTCGCATTGATCAGCCACCAGTGCTAGTTGTAGTATTAGTCAGTCATGTCGATCAGTGCTACTTTTGGCCCAAAAGTCACTTCCGTTTCTGAGTTAAGAAAAAATTAGAATTTCTCCCATTCCAGTGCCATTGTGTCTTGACCCTCAGACTCTCTTCTTCCTCCCAAAAGTGACTAGGATGCTTTGTTTTCGATTGAATCAGTGAAAGAGTCTCGTTTGTTCTCTTATTTCAAGTGCCTCTTTTCTCTTTCCAAGCATAGATTACATTGCTTGGTTTCTCAATTGAAGCATTATGTGTTTGGTTTGCTTGATTCAGGGAAGAAGTTGCTTTTAGTTTCATTTATAATGTTTTGGATTTGATTGATGCTTGTTTGTTTGGAATTTTGGAAATTTTCATTAAAGTGCTTTATGTGAAAGATTCATTTTTCATTTTATGAAAAGAAAACATCATTCTAGTTTACTTAAGCAAAAATATTGCATTAGTAGCATCATTAAGAAGCTATAATTGCATCATCATAAGCATTGCAAATGAAATGGAACTTATTTTTGTTGTTAAGGGAAGATTACGTGCATTTAGGACATGCATAAGTGAAAGATTTCATTCTTTGATTGCTGCATTAGTTGTGTTCTCTCTATCTCTCAATTAGTGACAACTTTCATCGAAGACAAAGATCTCTTTTCTCATATAGCTGCATGTAAGAGTTTTGTCAGATGATAGCAGTAGGGCCTTGTAATTGAAACCTAATTCAAGATCAACTGTTAAAATTTATTGAATTAACCTAAGGAAGTATTGAAACTTAACACACATTTAGTGGTCTAGGCTAGAGACGTGTTCTGGCATCTTTAAACCTAGCAACTATCGTTCGCTTATGCATTAGACAACGCTAGTACGGGCTTGTGCTCCCCGTACTGTCATGTATATAAAGGGAGACTCCACTAGGTCTACAATCCTTTATCCATAGGAAGTTGAGTTTGCCACCTTGTAAATGTGATACACTGAACACAACATTTGGGGACATTGCCTGCCCTTACTTCTTAGTTTTCCGAGAGGTATTCTGGAGTTCATGGTTGCCTGGTAATCCTTTTTACCTAGACCATCCAGAGCAGGAATTTGATATTTTTGTTTCATTAAACTTAAAATATCATTCGAGCACTTGTCCTTTCGAGCTCGTTAATTTGAAAGTGACTAGAGTCACCTTTCATCCTTTTCTCAACTCTTAACATATGAAAATTAGTTTGCTTCAGTGTCTTAAAATTAACTACCCACGAAATATTCCTGGTTAAAGTTATCTTCCTTAGTGATTCTTTACGGTCAATTCCAATGGCAACATTTCCAGAGTCTACTAGTCAAGGATTCCCCTCGGATGGGAATCCTGTTCCTTTTCCTTCTTTTGAAAATACTGATGCTCCTTATATGGCGACGTTGTCCCTTCCTATGTTAACCATTGGTTTACCTGTCTAGTTATTTTTTACCTCGGTGATCTCGAGTGTCCCAACCCCTGCCCAATTTTCTCCTTCATTTGAATCAGATCACGTTGATTCTAAGGTTGACCCCTCACCTTCTTCCCCCATTTCTTCACCCTCCTCTTCTATTTCGCCTACTAAAAGTTTCAAATCTAGTAACCAAGAGGGTAAGAAGAAGAAGAATGCGAAGAAGAAGGATTCAAATAAGCAAGAGGCCAACCATGCAACTATTACTCCAAATGCACCCCCTGTCGACAAATATTCTTATCCTCCACGGAAGGTCAAATTCCCTTACAGGTTGCCTAAGGGTGACCATCTCCTTTGAGACTATCTTGGAATTCATAAGTCTTAGAGGTATGGTCTCAAGACCTGAACCGACCATCCCCATCGACCTCTGGAGATCATGTCGATGCTGCATCCTCGATTAGCGATGGTAATACGAAATGGAAGATTAGATTCCCCTGTAGGTTGTGTGAAGGAGAGAATATTCTTCACCTTTGTCCTCTTATGGATAATGCTTCCAAAGTTTTGGAAAACCTTATGGCTCCTCAACCCCAACTTCTTGTTGGTTATCACAGGCTTTCTTCTAACCCTCTCCCAGTTGGTAAAGAGATTGAATTGATTCATCTCTTGCCCATCCTGCTCTTCCCGAGCATGACTCTCTATTGTCTAGTCCTGACCAACCATTGGTCAAAAAGAGTGTTGACTTGGCTCCTCCTTCCGTTGTTCACTCTGTTCTCGAAGAGAGTGGTGATCATACTACTCATGTTCTTCTCGTTTTGTCATATTCTCATCAATCGAAGAGTGACCCTCACATCCCAGTTGTTGAGGAGAGTCCTTCTCCTATTCCTGTACAGCATCGGGGCAATCATATGATGCCCCCACCAAGTAGTTATGTTGTCTCTTTCGATTGGGGTCCATTGACTACTTTCCGTTGCCCATCTTATGTGCCTTTCTAGATCATAGTACATGCCTATAATATGGTAGTACCTGGCACTATATTAGATGAAGGTGCATCTGTTAGCATCATGTCTTCTACTACTTGCCAAGATTTGGGCTCCCCACAACTTATGCCTATCACTCAGAATCTATTGGCTTTCAATAGAGGAGCCTGTTAACCCTTAGGGGTAGTTCTGAAGTTCCCTATTAATTTGGAAAGGTGGATCGTCTATATAGACGTGATGGTAGTCCAAGGTCCTTTAGATTTCAAACTTCTCCTTGGACGTGACTATGTTTATGTCATGGGAGGTCTTGTTTATTTGCTTTTCCATGTGGTTTGTTTTCTGCATGAAGGGAGAATTGTGACTCTTGATCAACTGGCATTCATTGGTCACTAGGTGCCTCGTTTACAACCATTGTCCCCTATTAGCTCTTTCTTGCAAAAGGTACTTTCCACGCCATAGGTCAATTATGTGGCTACCCATTCCATCTCCACATCTGCTAATGATCACACAGATGGTATAGTACATTATGTATTGGGGGCATTGGAACTCGATCTGTCCATGGTACTAATCGACATGTATTCCTCCCAGAGCATGGTTCTTCCGTCTAGTGAAGAACTCTTGGGAGCCACGTTCTCATATGGTTCATGAACATGGATATGAGGATAGTTCCTGGTCTTGTGTCAAGCTCATTAAAAAAATGAAACAAGGGTCTTGAGGATAGTTCCTAGTCTTGTGTCAACCTCGTTAAAAAATGAAACAAGGAGTTGTGAGCATAGTTCCTTGTCTTGTGTCAACCTCATTAAAAAATGAAACTAGGAGTCATGAGGACAGTTCCTTGTCTTGTGTCAACCTCGTTAAAAAATGAAACAAGGGATGAGAATAGTTCCTTGTCTTGCGGCAAGCTCATTAAAAAATGAATCAAGATGTCTAAGGATAGTTTGTTCATGTATCAAACTCGTTAAAAAATGAAGCACCTCCCTTCTCCAAATTGAGTCTTTGATTAAGATCTCGTAAAATCCCAATCGAGTCTTTCCAAGATCTCATAAGAGAACCTTCATTCCTTCCACCTGGTTGATTGAAATGAAGCTTGGGGGGCATGTACCCCATTTCAGTCATTATGTTGGGGGCATGCAAACTTATAGCAAGCATAGTTTTTCATTTCAAGCTTGTGTAAACATGAATCCGAATCCGCGCAAAGTTCTCCATGGTTCAAGATTGTGTAAAAATGAACCCACACCCAATTTATATCTCTTGATTGTCGTTTTTCAGCTAATTTCTGTTAGACGCGCCTTGGTTGTTTCATTTCGTCGCCACCATCTCTTTGGCCGATCATATGCTTTCACTTGGTTTTTATTCCTTTCCTGAGGGACCGCAACGATGAGTGGTTTTGTTAGCCAGCCTCTTAACCATTACATGTTTTGAGCAGTTCGACCATTGATGGAACCAGTTGCTACCCTTTATAACACCCATTCCTCGAGGACGAGTCTCCTTTAAGCTCTTTTCTAACTTGTAAGAAATGAAAATATTGTCTAGTATTTTTCTTTTTTGACGTAAAATAAAATAAAAGGGGGTCTACTTTCAGCTCTTTTTCGACCTTTTAAAAGTGAAAAGATAGCTAAGCCCTTATCGTTTCGAACTCGTTAGCAGATGCGAAACGTCATGTGCCTAGTATAAGTTTACCCCTTTTCCAGGCTGGGAAGCACTATTTATGAAAAAGGTACTCCTTGACTGAAATGGTCAAGCGGTTCTCTCAAGTATCGTTTTCTACCTTTTCGGGCTTGACATACACAAATGTACGAAAATGGACCATATGGAGTTTTCTTTTACATGTCAGTTTCAAACTCTCTAAACATGAGAAATATACCGAGTTACACCATTGTCGGGCTCGTTAAACTATTAAATGACATCGGATTCTTCACCATGACGAACATGAGCTTCTCCTTCCTAGGGCTCATTATACTTACTAGGTCGGATTCATCCAAAGGATGAACTTACAGTGCAAGCATATGCTATCCCCTTCAAGCTTGCGATTAAAAAATAATTGGGGTGCTCGCCAGAAATGGTGGGGGAAAATTTGGAAATATATCAATCATGTTGGCAACTCACTCTTGAACATGACATCTTTGCTTCGTATCGGGTTGGGACATTCTCCTTTGTATTTTTGACCTTCCTGGGTTTGGGCTGTTCATTTTTTGCCTTCCATATAATCTATGCCATGTCATCATGACCACTAATCCCATGGATTGAAAAGCTACCAAAATTCTAGTTGTGTCGTCGATATGTTCAAGAGTTGTCCCTCTGTAGTTACACTTACCTCTGATTCTCTATATCATCCAACATTATTTTACATCCTTTCATCTCTCGTCGATGATGTGGGATTCATTATGGCCCTCCTTCGACATGGTAACTTTTCATCGACTTCAACTCATTATCCCAGAAGTTGACTGAGAAACTCCCTTCCAGTACCTTAGAGCTTTCATGCCCTAATGGCAAGTTCTTCACACTCGACAACAAGTTCACATCATTGTCTTTCAACCGAGTGATTTCACGGGTGTTTGACTTCAGTCCCTGTATTCACATTCTGTGAATTGTGCTGATGGGAACTTGAGGAACATTGTCATTATTGGTAGCTTCTCTCGCACTTGTTAATAGTTTACATCATTGACTGGTAATCAAGCGACTTTCTAGCATGTTCGACGTTAACACATCTATTCGCATGCTAGGATCTGTAATTTGATCCGGTTGTGTTGGAGCGCAAGACCCCGGACTCAGATCACAAAAAGTCTAGGTTCCAAAGTGCTATGACATGGTTTATGATGATATGCATGTCTCTTTCAGATGGCTAGTGCGACTAGACCATGAGTTATCATATTTGATTCTTCTCATTATTGGATAGCTACGACCATGCTTTGGTTTCAATATGATCCTCTTTGACGGATGGTTGCGCCCATAACTGGATCCATTTACATGATTATTCTTTGGATGGTTGCATCCATGCTATGATTCATGTGCCAGTTGACAGGGATCTCAGTTTATGTATATGTATCTGTACTTGCTTGCAGGTTTTCCGATGGCAGACCGGTTCCCCGCACTAATTTATAAAGCATTTCATCCCTCACTCCAGCTCAGCCTTCACACTTTAGGGGGCATATGTTACACAACACTTTTGTCACTGTCGTTTTACTCCCCATTCCCTGATCCTGGAGGACCTCTATAGTGAAGCCCACATGCTTTTCCTTCATGAAGAAACTTCCATTATATCCCTCTTCATGAGCAGATCATTTCCCTTTTGCATCATTTCCCCTGAAACTTCTATTTTGCCGAGTTTACAAGACCAACGCTAATGTCCTTTGTCTCCCCTATGCCGATGTGCAGATATTAGCACTACTCCTCACGTCGACCAAAGCAACTGAGCTGTGTTTCAGTTGTGCCAGTCCTGTTATGGAATTTTTTTTAAATTAGAGCCAAAGCTTCCAGCTCTAGAAGCTCTGTAATGGAAGTCTGGTAAATGGTTTGGCTGGATGGGGTCGACGATGACAGTTTAGGCTACTTCCCCATATAATTATGGAACTACCTTAAGCGACAAGTCATTCTCCCATGAGAAGAGGATCCATCTCCCATCCATATTTCCTATATAAACCTCCCTTCTTCCCAAGCACAAGCTAGTCATAGTTGATAGTTTTGGCTGAGTGTGAGTGTTATAGTTGCAAAGTGTTGATACTATTTTGGAGTAGACAAGCAAGCTATTACTAGTTGTAGCTATCTATTTGTGTTGAGGGAGAAGTGTGTTTTGGTTTGGAGTGAAGCCTAAAGGGAAGAGCCTTTAAACTATTGTTGTTTGAATCCATCATGGAATGCTAGCAGAAGTGTGTGGGAACCTGGTCTTGTCAGAGGAAGACTACAACATCAAGACGAATGGTTATAATCTCTCTTTGATATTAATATATGCAACTATCAATTGATTTCCTACATGTTTTGTAATATTACATATCCATGTCTTAATTCTTATTGACTTGTTAAGTAGGTTGAACTGAAATTTGTCTATTATTATGTTTGTGTGTTGTTATTGTTCACTTGTTTTAGGAGCTTTAAGAAGGAAGCGAGAGATTGTTGGAGCGAGCAAGCGAGGAAATCATCAAGTAGGATAAGCAACCAAGAGGTAGGCCCTCTTAATTGATTCTAACCTAAGGAAATATTCCATAGAATGTATCTGTTGTGGCTAGACCCATCATCAGGCTAGAGGAATTCATTCATGTCCGCACTTATAATTCTACTTCACCACAAAAATAGTATCAAGAAACCGCAGGCTCTCAGGAACTTCTCCAGAAAAACGCTACCAGTGGCCATTACTTGATGATGGCCACCACCCAGATCCATATTGGCATGCCCTTTTTCTCCCGATTTATATGAAATTAAGGATCGATACTGTCGCCTCACCAAGAATGTCGAAAATATAATTTAAAAAACTATACAACTCTGAATATCAATTTACAGGAAGTAAATTTATAAAACCAAATCGATACCTCTCTCATTCACATAATTTTAATTTTATTTGCAGCCCACAACCCATAATCAGATTTATCAATACAAAGGGTTTAAAAATAAATTTACCAGAATGCCTCATTTACCTGTGATCGAGTTAGTCAAATGCCTCAATTAAATGTGATCCTTGGGCAGAGCCACTAAGGAGAAGATCTACACCTTCACCATTCCGTATAGGCTTCCACTGTAACTAATAAACAAATTTTCATGGAGATCCAAGGTAGTGACACTGATGCATTTGACGGGACCACTGTGCCCCTCCATCACTGCGACGCAACATATTTCGGTGCTACCTGCTTCCCTTTTCCAAACCCTAATCATCGTATTGGTCGAGCCGCTAAGGAGAAGATCACCAATGGCCTCCAAACATAGAACATAGTGAAGGTGTCCTCTTAGGAAACCGGAGTAATGCAATATTCAATCTTCCTCCAGGTATTGAATATATCCATCGTAACATCCCGCTTACAAAATTGGTGAATCATCCGGACTGAAGGCGAGTGATTTCACGGGGATCGTTGCATGTTGAGAGTCATCATTAAATTGCACTGCACTCACTGATGATTCCATTTATTCACAAAAATAGGGGTCGAACAAATCGATGAACTTTTCGAAATTCAACCCTGAAACCCTAACTGCGGGTGAATCACTAGAAAAAGTAGAACAAATCAGTATGAAAACGTAGAAAAAATATGCAGCTAAGGCATCAGATTTCAATGGATTTGAAGAACAAGAATCGATCTAGATATCCTAAAAATCGATCCAATGACTAGTACCTGTTTCCATATATTCCCAGCGAAGATTGGAGATTCATATTGCCCTACTGAACTATTGTTCTCACCTTTGTCTTTTTGGTGGGAATTAGATCATGGTAAAATATGTTTAACCACATGCCCAATTTTGAGCAATATGTGTTATGTGTTAAATTATGGGATGGATAGATATATTTGAAAGTGCTCAATTTTGAGCAATCTGTTTTAAATTTATTTGAAGATTTTTGAAATTTGTTTTTTTCTCGACATTTTCTTTTTTTAAATGGTGTGGAAAATAAATCTTCATTGTGAAATGTCACAAAAGTATGCATGTTAATCATTTTGGAGGTCAAAAGTTTATAAGAGCTTAAATATTTGAGATGTAAGAGTGAGATATTTGACACACTGATTTTTTACATGTTGGATAAGATTTTTGTTTCATTTTATATATTAGAATTTTTCCAATGGGCACATTATGACGTTAGTAGTGTTTGGTAGCTTACAATAACATATTTTTCATTTTTTTTCCATAGCATAGGTTTTTTCATCTGCACATTGAGTAGGGTTGTATTCATATGCTCGTGCACATCATTGTAACCTTGCTCATCATATCATTTTTAGTAGCGCTCACAAGTTTAGTGATAACCTATCTAGTAGCAATTTCACATTCATAGCTCCATCACTAAATTGAGAAGAAAGTGGGGAAAATATCCATCTAAGATGGGAGGACCTAATATGACACATTAGGCCATGATCGTCAAGGAGCATCATCACTAGTAGTTCACCTCCCATGAAGGATCCCTTTCTAGATCTTAAATGCTAGTTTGTTAGTTAGTTGCATATTTTGTTGTTTCTTCTAGCCTTTAATTTGTATGCATGCCAAATTTAAGGATTGACTCTTCAATTGGTGATCTCTTTGTAAAACTATAAAAATTCCATTGCCAAATTAATAAGAACCAATAATTTTTCTTTGGGATTCATTTATGGTTTACTTTCTCTATTCTCTGGGTATTTTTTTTGCATTTCTTTGTAGATGTTTGAGATAAATATCATTAAACCTCATAACTTATTCTTCTACATGAAAATTTGCTAGGTTTTGACAACATACCAATAAGACGATGAGTGACATACCTAGACCCTTAGTCTAAGGCATGTTACCATAAATTCAACTTTAATACCATTTTGAAATAAATGAATGTATGTTGTCTGACATATAGGCTCATGTGATTGTCCATGATTTTAAAATTCAAGAATGTAGATGAATTAATCATGCACAACATAAATTGAATGTAACATTCAAGCATAACATTTACATATTAAATAACAAAGTGATTGGAATATTTATCCTTATAAATTTTTTACAAAACTAGCTACAAATGTCAAATACTCCATCCAACCATAGTTATTTTTGGACTAATTCTCTCTATAATAGGCCACCCCTAATCTAGGGCTATGATTCCACAAAGGTGAGCATGCTCCTATGGATGTCTATAGTCAACACTAAGAGACCAATACCTACTAAATTAAGAGTGATATAACCCCTACAATAATTCCTACAATCATATTTCACAATCTAAGGATGATATTTATTTCTATGTCTCATAGTCCCTTATACAATCTACATCCCCTCTAGGGATCTAACATAGATTTATAAGGAGCTCTTAGTTTTGGGATTTAGGAAATCTAGCTACTAGTGGACAATGGATATAGAAATCATGTTGGATGTCTATGTTCATCCTTTACCTTCTAACATTACATGTGTTTGGCTATGTAATTAACCTAGTGTCCAATAGTTTTTTGGCACCCTAGTGTCCAACATATGGCGCATCACACATTTCACTTATCACTAAATTTATCAATTCTTGAGAATTAGGAACATAAACTTGTGTTCCTTTACAAGATGTTTCCATCCTCTTCTATCATGTAGTCGTTAGATTCTTGGTGTGAATTACCTTGTTGTAAGCCTTCTTTAATTTGTAAATAGTGTTAGTTTGATCCTAATATTCCAAAATTATCCTTTTTAAGTCTATGTTGTATATGCTAACAACTATAGCATGCATTACATGCACCCTCTTAATGATAAGTTCACTAACCTATTTATTCTCTTTTTCGTTAATGTTGTTGATGTCAAAGTCAGATTCACTAGAGCATTACAACCATCTAATTTGCCTATGTGAGTATTTTAAATTGCTATGGTCTATTTTAAACTCAAAATTTCATCCCATAAGATAATGTCGGCTTCACATTTTCAATGCATGGATAATAGTTGTAAGCTCCAACTCATGGTTAGCATAATTTCTTTCATGTTCTTTGATTTTCTTCAATTCATATGATTTTCCTATCTTGGATAAGGGGTCCACCAAGTCCTTCTTTACATGCATTTATGCACACCAAAATATCCTCATTTAGATCTGCATTCTTTAGAATAGGTGCATTGGTTAATAAATATTTCAGCTATTGAAAATTATCTTCACAATTTGTAGTCCATTCACTCTATACTCATTTTTGTTGCATTGAAATAATTGAATGTACAATCTTATAGAAACCTTCAATAAATATAATGTGGTAACTAGGTAAACCCATAAACAGTCTCGCCTTTGAAACATTATTTTGGTGATGGCCAACCTTTGATGGATTTCATCTTCCCTGGGTCCATTGTCATGCCCTCCTCTAAGACATTGTGGACTAAATCATGGATTTTTGTTTGATAGAAAGTGCACTTGATCAACTTTTCATACAATTATTTCTCTTGTAACACCTATATCACCATCCTCAAATCTCACTCATGCTCCTCTTTTGTCTTGGAGTGTATAATAATATCACCTAATAAGGTAATAACAAATTAGTGTATATAAACTCTAAACACTATATTCATCAAACATATAAAACTAACAACTGTACCACATGTTTCAAAGTAAACGTTGTGAGGTGGCAGCATAGGAAACAATAGCATAGAAGAAAGAAATTTTTTCATGCAATTTTGTTTCTTTACAACTAGCATTTCTTTTTTTATCATATGTTATATTTCATGGAGATTTCAACGAGGCCAATATTCTAGAATATGTTCAAAATGAAGGTAATGCACAACATCTAAACTCCAAAGGATTTATGAAAATTCTCTTCATTAAGATTCATGAACTATTATAAGTAAATGATTTAAATCAAACATTTCATAGCACAAGTAATCTCATATCACCTTTTATTCACAATGCAATGGATAATAGTTTTTGTTAGAAGGGATTCAAGATAATGTATGTGCATTTTGAGTCATTTTTATGTCAAATTTTGTTATGACTAGAAAATTTTAGTCATATTGAGTCATTTTTATGTACTTAACATTGCAGATGGATTTAGAGACACTCTTAAAGGGGTCTCTAAATTTTAACACCACATATGGACTCAAAGACCCCTTTTTCTCTAAATTTAACACTGCAAATGGATTCAAGGAAGGGGGTCTCTGAATCCATCTATAGTGCTAAAATTTAGAGACAAATGGGTGTTCATAATTTTAACATTGTAGATGGATTTAGAGACCCATGTAGTGAAATGTAACACTTCAATAATAAAATTGCAACTTTCCATTTCCATACTAACATAATTACAAAAGACTAACATAAATGAGTAATTCATATACTTGTACTTTTTATTTGGTCATATTTTTATTCTTGGATTGTTGGAGTCATTTAGGTTAATCATTATTAATTTTATCACTTATTATCCAGTAGTATATTTTAGTCCTGGACTAAATTAGTCATTTAAGTTAGCCACTTTTAGTTTGGTCACTTATTATCTAGTCGTATATTTTATCCCTAGACTAAATTAGTCATTTAAGTTAGTCATTTTTATTTCGATCACTTAAAATTGCTCAAATTTAGTTGTAATTCAATTGAAATAATTGCAGTGACTAACTTTATTAGTCACCTAGTCACTAATTTCATCATTTTCTACTAGTGAGAGAGAGAGAGAGAGAGAGAGAGAGAGAGAGAGAGAGAGAGAGAGAGAGATGGGGGGAGAGAGAGGGAGGTATGAGAGAAAGGGTAAGCACAAGGGAAAGGACTTGATAGAGAGGAGGAAAGTGGGAGGGATAAAGAGATGTATTTAGAGGGGGGGAGAGGGAGGGAATAGGAAAGACATAGAGAGAGAGATCTGGAGAGATAGAGGGAGTGGCAAGGGAGAGATGGAGAGAGAGTTTGTATGTTTGGGAGTGAGAAAAATAGACAAAGAAGGATATATGGAAAGAATGGGGGACAAAAGGAGAGAGAAGGAGAAATGGAGGGATAGAGTAACAAAGTTGGAGGGTGGAGAGAGGGAGAGATAGAGAGTGAGAGAGGTGGGAGAGAAAGGGAGAGAGAGGAAGGAAGAGAGAGAGGATGTGAGAGAGTGGAGAGATGGAGGGAAAGAGAGATAGAGTTGGAGGGGAGAGAGAGGCGGGTAAGAAGAAATACATAGATAGAGAAATTTGGAGAGAGAGAGAGAGAGGGATAAGGAAGATGGAGGGAGAGGGAGAGAGGATAAGAGGAGGGAAGAGAGATAAAAGTGAGGGAGAGGGAGAGAAGGGGAAGAGAGAGAGAGAGCTAGAGAGAGGGAGAATATGATGGAAGGAGGGTAAGGTATATTAGATAAAGAGAGTGTATGTTTTGGCGGGCATATAGAGAAACAAAGGGAGATAGAGGTATATATGGGAGGTGAAGAGAGGGAAGAAGAGAGAGATGGAGAGTGGGAGGGAGGGACAAAGATATTGATAGATATGAAGTTAGAGAGCATGTGTGTTTGGGGGGGTGAGATAGAGATACAAAAAAGGACATACGGATGGAGATACAGATATAGATGGAGGGCGGAGAAAGGGAATAATATATCTTTCACTTGATGCATTGATTTCAGTGTAGATGGTGATTTCTAATACTATTCTACTACTTGCACTAGATGCATTATTTTTAGTGTAGATGTTGATTTCTAATGATATTTGATTGCTTTCACTAGGTGCATTGATCTAAATGTAGATGATTTCTAATTCTATTTTATTTCTTGCACTAAATGATTTCAATGTAGATGGTGATTTCTAATCCTATTTGATTTCTTGCACTATATGCATTGATTAAAGTGTACACATTGATTTCTAACAATATTTGAATGCTTTCACTATATGAATTTATTTCAATGTATATGATCTATAATCCTATTTAATTGCTTACACTAAATGCATTTATTTCAGTGTAGATGGTGATTTTTTGTCCTATTTTATTCCTTTCACTAGATGCATTAATTTCAGTGTAGATGTTGATTTAAAATCCTACTTGATTGCTTACATTAGAAGCATTGATTTCAATGTAAATGTTGTTTTCTAATCTTATTTGATTTCTTGCATTAGATGCATTGATTTTAATGTAAATGTTGATTTCTAATTTGACGTAATTAGATGTATGATGGTACATTAATTTTAAAGTGATTGGATTAACATTGTGCATTGATTTCATTGTAAGCACAAAAAAATATGGACAATGTACATTGGTTTTTGTTTTATAGTAATTCAACCTATTAATATTGGAGAGCAAGGGGGACAATGTATGATGTTTACTACAACAACTCAAGCTAAAGATTTAAATAGTTTACAATTTCCACTGTCATTTTCATATAATCGATATGAAAATTTGACAAAAGTAACAACGATGACAATAAGAACAATATAAGAAAATAGTTTGATATTAATCACAATGAAGACTATTTGTAATTGACTAAATTCTTATTATTCACAATTTCTATCCTTCAAAACTATTACATTGTCACTTTTCATTCAAAATTTGTATTTCATCATTTTTCATCATTAAAGTTATTAACAATATTTATCATCTCAACAAATTGAGGTAATTAAGAAAATTTAAAATTAAAATGACCATATTAAGCTCAGACATATTTAGCATATTTAAAATGATTATATTAATATTAAATGTATTGACATATTATTGATAAGATTAACCATATCTTCGATAGATTTTCCTTGCCCGCACACGACTGAAACCATCCTAGGTCCATCTTACCTCTGGATCTATCAAGAACTAAGATGGATCAAATCTCTCAAGGTACAATACTAAAATTTTTTGCACCTGAGAGATTTGATCCCTCTCAGCGCTTGATAAATCTAGAGTTAAGATGAATCTAGGCTAGTATAAAAAGTAGTACAAGATGAGGTAATCTATAGAAGTCTACCTAACATTTAAAAAATTGATATAAATTTGTGTACTCATAAATAATATAAAAAGAAATAAGTTTACATAAAATAAAATTAAAGGTCTTACATTCATATTGTCAATTAAAATTTACAAAATTCTTTTATAATATTTATAAAATAAATATCAGAAACATAATAATTTTTATATATGATAGTATTATAATAACTATAAATACTTGTTTATTTCCAAGAAGAATACCATACTTTTCAATTTCAGTAAAAGTCGAAATGACATTCTAAGAATAATGTGTTTCCATCAATAATACAAAATAAATTCCTATTTCATTTCCAATTGTATACACCATATATATTTAAATTAAGTGTTTCAAATTACATTTGTGGTGGCTAGTCTTGTATTTCCACACTTAGACCATATACTTCTGCTTAAAATCCAACATGGTATTAGAGAATATTTTATTTTGTCAATAATAATGATATCTAATTTTATTTTTGATAATATTAGAGCAACCCAAGGAGAATGGACCCACTTACTATGATCTTCACTTCTTTCAATTAATTTGGCTAGAAAGCAAAATATCTAACTATTGCTACATAGATATGTACTTATACAATCATAGTGGGGGAATAAATTGAGCCTAAATTAGACATATATAATTCAAAATAATACAAAAAAATGTATAAACCATATGGGATTTTATATCACTCTTGATTTGATATTTTATGTAGAGGTTTGTAAAAATCCTCATGTCTTTTAAACCAACTTAGAAAGATGAACTGAAAGGGAATCAACTAGAGAATGGGTACGTTTCTCTATATTCTAACCATTTTGTTACCCCACATTAGTTATTTCCAATATTGAAGGATCTAATGGCACAATTAAAATCTTGTGGAATAGATAGGATGGGGGAATAATTTATTCTTTCGATATTTTCAAAACTAGATCCTCAATATTCTATCTTTGTCTATTTTTTTTTTACTGCTAAACTCTCCATGAGTAAAAATTGGAAGATTCCATATATTGATGGTTTTATTGAGTTCGTAATACATGAGAATACTAGGTTTATACAAATTAGTTTTGTTAATCCTTCCAAAATCTATGTGATTTCAATGAGGGATGATAACAATAAAGACAATAAGAAAACAAGGGGGATTGATGATGTAGATACAGAAATAATTGAAATCATTATGGATATTATGATGCCCATGGGAGGGATATTTAACGCGAAAAAAGAGTGAAGCTGCTGGATTAAGGTATTTCATTTGAAGAGTTATTATATGCCAAAGACAATTGATATTAGAGCCAAAGTACTTCAAAGCATAATGCAAATGGTCCCATAAAATGTCAAGAAGAACTCTAAATATAAGGTACAAAATGCGCTTGTACCTTATATTTAGAGTTCTTCTTGACATTTTATGGGACCATTTGCATTATGCTTTGAAGTACTTTGGCTCTAATATGAATTGTCTTTGGCATATAATAACTCTTCAAATGAAATACCTTAATCCAGCAGCTTCACTCTTTTTTCGCGTTAAATATCCCTCCCATGGGCATCATAATATCCATAATGATTTCAATTATTTATGTATCTACATCATCAATCCCCCTTGTTTTCTTATTGTCTTTATTGTTATCATCCCTCATTGAAATCACATAGATTTTGGAAGGATTAAGAAAACTAATTTGTATAAACCTAGTATTCTCATGTATTACGAACTCAATAAAACCATCAATATATGGAATCTTCCAATTTTTACTCATGGAGAGTTTAGCAGTATAAAAAAAAAATAGACAAAGATAGAATATTGAGGATCTAGTTTTGAAAATATTGAAAGAATCAATTATTCCCCCATCCTATCTATTCCACAAGATTTTAATTGTGCCATTAGATCCTTCAATATTGGAAATAACTAATGTGGGGTAACAAAATGGTTAGAATATAGAGAAATGTACCCATTCTCTAGTCGATTCCCTTTCAGTTCATCTTTCTAAGTTGGTTTAAAAGACAGGAGGATTTTTACAAACCTCTACATAAAATATCAAATCAAGAGTGATATAAAATCCCATATGGTTTATACATTTTTTTGTATTATTTTGAATTATATATGTCTAATTTAGGCTCAATTTATTCCCCCACTATGATTTTATAAGTACATATCTATGTAGCAATAGTTAGATATTTTGCTTTCTAGCCAAATTAATTGAAAGAAGTGAAGATCATAGTAAGTGGGTCCATTCTCCTTGGGTTGCTCTAATATTGTCAAAACTAAAATTAGATATCATTATTATTCACAAAATCTCTTATTCTCTAATACCATCTTGGATTTTAAGCAGAAGCATATGGTCTAAGTGTGGTAATACAAGACTAGCCACCACAAAACAAGAAAGAAAAAAGAACAAAATTGCTGAGAAAATTCACTAACCAAAGAGACAATTAAAACTAATCATAAAAATATAATATGATACATGAATATAATAAATACCCTCTGTAGGAGAAAAAATCAACTCAAACTAGGATGGTGTTCCACTATCCATGCACTTAGTTTACTAGTTAGTATTCATGTAATAGCTAGTACGTGAAAAATGCAGCGAGAGACCCAAAAGGTAAAATAATTTATATAATGATACAGTTAAATAAAGTAATTGAAGCTAAATAACAGTAAAAAATAATGTAACAACCATCACATGAAATAAATACACATGCAAACTCTAAAAATACGACTAAAAAACAACAAATAATATAGGTGGTTGAGTGGATAAGGTGGTAGGTAGGATATCTCTAGAAATAAAAGAGAAAATTTGTATTAGATGTCATCGATAAGAAAATTCATAATAATGAAGTGGAAATATTGATTTCATAACCATGTTAGTTCTCAATCAGTGGAAGAAGTCATCGTAGGTGTCACCGCTACAAAAAGTAGATTTATTAAAACTAGAATATGCTAAAAGTAGGTGATGATCTCAAATGACAAGGAAGACCGAGTAGTGAATGAAAAGTGATTATATGTGGTTCTAATACTGTATGGAATAAGGTTATGTGATTGTTGAAAAACTCTTGCTCAATAAGAATTCATATCAATAAGGTTATGTGATCTCAATGAGGTACTTATGCCAGAGACTGCTTCATATCAATGAATATGACAATGTTGACAAAGAATCGAATCATCATCATGTTGAAACTAGAAAAAATAGACTATCTTATGGAAGGATCTAGCCATCTGATACTGAAACATAAACATCTAAAAACAACTTTTAATGATACCAAGACTCCACTACATGTAATTTTTTTATCAATGATCTTGGCGAGGTGCCAGATGCAAGAAAGCTAACAACATAGGTATAAGGCCTCATGTTAGGTACTAAAAAATAACAAAAATTACAGGAAATTCATATGATTTTCACTGCGTAAACGAAAAATATCAAGATTTAAATAAATTTGCCTAACAATCCGCTGTATGGGTCTAGGCTGCTTTCCCTTCCTTTCCTTGTGAGATTAGATCCTCCTTTCATGGATCATCTAGTGTGTCGGCTTGTATTTGTGAATAGATTGAACACATGAACTTTAAAACTATAACTTTAATGTAAATACCATGAGAAGGTGTGGAATTATTTATTATTAAGAGAAATGTGCATAATTACCTTCATCAAAGGTCCAATCCATTTTGTTAAATCTATCGTGGATGTACAAGATGACCCTGCTAAGTTGATGGCGAAAGCATTCCCTTCTTCACTAATAGAACAACCTAAAGATCCATCATACTCCAGCTTTTACAATCCTAAAAATGTATTTGTGCTAGTAGAGGACATGAAGTTTGAAGCATTGCCCAAGGAAAGAAGGAAGTGTTGGAGGAGAGTTTCAGTAAACAGAAGATGGAAGCTTGGTAGGTTTGCATGAAGACCTATCCTTCCACATGCCAAACAAGTGTACTTGAAGGGGTATTCTTTCATGTCTTTTAGCACTATATTTACTCTAACAACATCAAGGGTTGCTTTCTTGGGTTGCATTATGCAACTCAATGAACAAATTTTGTGACCTCTGGAGCATCATTCCAAGAGAGCGAAAGAGATTTATTTAGAATTTGAGTAAGGGCATGCTAAGACATTCGTTTTCTTGCTTTCGACAGGAGAAAGAAGATTACGCCAATTCCAATTGAAAATGATATAGAGTCTATATAAATTACGACTAATAAGGGTAGGAGATGAATTAAAGAATCATACTACAACTATTGAAGAGATATCGAAGCTAGTACTAGAGGAAGCAATAGTGGACAAAAGATCTTAGAAAGTAGTGTAGCTAAGTGGGAAGATCTATAATATATTTGAAAGATCATATCGCAATGATATATTTCACATATTGATTGATTGATTTTATAGATTGAGTATCAATTAGAGAGACTTATGATCTATCTATAGTCCCTCGGCCGATGATACTTTCTAGCTCAAGGCTTAAAGCTACCAACACTTTAATACAAACACAAAAATCAGAATTCGTGGAGGGATGATCCAAGGACTTCCAAAAGAGAATATTGATGAATGATTAAGTGATACATTGTACTAGAGTGTTGGGTCCCTATAATACTAGTGATTACCCCATTACTATTGTAGTTATACCCTTATTTATATTGTTGTGCCCCTATTACCCCCATATTTTTATTTTTGTGCCCCATAGAATCCCTCTATTGTTATTTTTGTGGCTTTATATTATTATTGTTAGGTCGGCTGGATTATATTGTGACTCCTTAGACTCCTATATATAGAAAGGAGGTTTTATCATTTGTATCATCGAAGAATTGTTCATTCATGTAATGTAAAGGAGGTTGCCCCCTCGAAGAGGCTGAATTCTAAGGCGTTGATCTATCTTTTCTATCTTTTCTTGAGCTGGTTTCATAACATTTGGTATCAGAGCTTTGGATTCTAGGGTTTCGCTGCTCCAAACAGGTCATCGTTGCATTTTCGCTATAAATTTTTTTCTGTGATGTTTCAAAAGTCGCAAAAAAAACCCATTTGAGAAGAATTGGCGCTGAACCTTGGGTCCGAATTTCAGAGCTTTTCGCGCAATATGTTCAGAGATATGATCTGAGGAAGTTGGCCTTTTTGCAGACTCCTGAATTACATTCAAAACAGGTGACCTGGGGAAAATCGTCATAACTCTCTCTCTGAGGATTGGATTGAAATTTCGTAAAAAGGTACAGAAAGAGGATGGACTGTAGTTTCTTGTATGTGTGTTTTAGATTCAAAGGGTGAAACAGTGACTCGTGGCATGTCGTACAAGTTCGCTCTACTGAACCAGTCTAAAAGCAAGTCACTGTGGGAGATTTCACATAACTCTTCCTTGGAGAATCCAATTTGGCTCAGACTTGTGGCATTGGAAAGAGGACGCAGAAGGCTACTGCAGGTAGCAATTTCAGAACTGGATGATCCGAAATTACAGAGATACATCAGATTCAATATCAGACTTCTATAAAGTGAAAAAAGGTGTGTAGTTTTTTTTTAAATTTTTGTGTAAGCTTGGTTTAACGGAATTCAAAGGGCATAGTAAAGCATTATTATCGGTAACGGATGCCCCGAGGAAAGAAAATGCAAACACCTAGTAAGGAACCTGAAAGCTCTAGCATGACTCATGAAGAAGAAGAAGAAATGCTACATGATATATCAAAATTACAAGAACAAGTGCAACAAATGTCACGCTCAGAAAAGCTAACAGAAGCTAAGATAAGTGGTGTGGAATCTAAGATAAAGGGCATGGAAGCTAAGATGGATGATTCGAAGACAGATTTGAAGAGAGACATGGCAGATTTGAAGACAAATATGGAAGAATTGAAGAAGTTGCTACAAGAAAGGGTCACTAATGGTGAAAAGGTAGTAAAGGAAACTCATGATGAGAACAAAAGAAATGTTAATCATGATACCATAGACGCTAATGTTCCAAAAATCGATATGAGGAAGTTTGATGGCAAGGATCCCGCCACATGGATATTACAGATGGAGCAATTATTCGATCTCAATAATGTGCAAAACACACAAAAGGTACGTATGGCAACTTTATATTTGGAACCAAATCAGTTTGTATGGTATCAATGGCTTTGTTCTCGTAAACAATTTATCACTTGGGCAATTTTTACGAAAGAATTGATAGCACATTATGAGGATACAAAAAGCAACACTTTTTTTAGCCAATTGATAAGTCTCAAACAAAAGGGTTCAATAATGGAGCACATTGAGGAGTTCCAAAAATTGAACATAAGGGTAAAAGATATTCCAGAGGAGCATAGGATTGATGTGTTCATAGGGTCTTTAAAGGATAATATCCAACATGATGTGCGCCTTTGGGAACCTGATTCATTAGAGAAGGCATTCAGGTTAGCAAGAAAAATGGAAAGCAAAATTATGGCAACTAGGAAGCATACCATTCACAACTATAAAGATGGAAGTGTTATTGCCCATAGTCTTCCACAACCTACAAGGTTGACACCACAACAATTGGAAGAAAAAAGAGCAAAAGGGCTTTGTTACAATTGTGATAGCAAATACACAAAAGGTCATAAGTGTGCTGAGAAGAAATTATTCTACATAGATTGTGAAGAGGAAGAAGAAAAAGAGCAAGAAAGGTCAAAAGAAGAGGATATATTCCAGGAAAAAAGCCTAGATGAAGAACAAATAAATCCAACCATATCTTGTAATGCATTGGCGGGAATTACCACTCCTCAAACCATCAAGATAGAAGGACAAATCAAGAAGAAAAAGGTAATAGTGTTGATTGATTCAGGAAGCACCCACAATTTTATTCATTGTAGGGTAGCAAAAGAATTGAATTGCTTCCTATATCCAGCACCAGAGTGTCAAGTGATGATTGCAAATGGAGGAACAATAAATTGTTCTGGAAAGTGCCATAATATCAAGCTATCCATGGGAGAATATGTATTGACTAGCCCAATGCTTTCCATTCCAATGGGAGGTGTTGATGTTGTACTAGGAGTCCAATGGCTACAATCCTTGGGTACAATAGCTTTTAATTTTCAAGAACTTTTCATGAAATTTTCTGTGGAAGGAAAGGAAGTTGAATTAAGGGGTATTGCAGGGAAACCAGGAAAGATAATCAGCTCTAATGGCATGACAAAGCTTCTAAAAAAGGAGCAAAGAGGTGTAATTGCACAATTATGTTCGCTAGATGTTTCCACATTGGAATCATCTATTTCTCCAGATCTCCAAAAAGTCCTGGACAATCATTCCAAGGTATTTGAGACTCCCAAAGGTCTCCCACCTATGCGTGATCATGATCATGCTATTCATCTGATTCCAGGAAGTGTTCCTCCAAACATCAGGTCGTACAGATATCCATATGTCCAAAAAAGTGAAATTGAACGTATGGTTGCAGAAATGCTAGAGGCTGGTATAATTCAACCGAGTCAAAGTTCTTTCTCAGCTCCAGTAGTATTGGTGCACAAGAAGGATGGATCATGGCGCATGTGTCCAGATTATAGGGAGCTCAACAAGCTCACTATTAAAGATAAGTTCCCCATTCCTGTCATTGATGAATTACTGGATGAATTGCATGGATCAATTTACTTCACCAAGTTGGATCTTTGTTCGGGATATCATCAAATCAGAATGAAGATTGAAGACATTCCGAAAACGGCATTTAGAACTCATGAGGGTCATTATGAATTTTTGGTCATGCCTTTTGGCCTTACCAATGCACCTTCAACATTTCAAGGTTTGATGAATTCAATTTTCAAACCATTCCTTAGAAAATTTGTGTTGGTATTTTTTGATGATATACTAATCTACAGCAAGTCTTGGAAGGATCATGTTGAACATGTTGACAAGGTGCTACAACTATTGGAGGAGAAACAATTATATGCAAAAAGATCCAAATGTTTCTTTGGAGTCCAGGAGGTGGAATATTTGGGTCATATTGTATCTCATGAAGGAGTTAAGGTAGACCCTAGCAAAATTAAAGCCATTAAGGAATGGAAAATCCCCACATCCATAAAGCATCTGCGAGGATTTCTTGGGTTGACAGGGTATTATCGCAAGTTCGTTAAGAATTATGGGAGAATAGCAGCACCTCTAACAACATTATTGAAGAAAGATTCATTTTCATGGACTCTGGAAGCAACAAAGGCCTTTAAACATCTTAAAGAGGCAATGTGCCAAGCACCGGTCTTAGCTACACCGGACTTCACAAAAACCTTTATTGTGGAATGTGATGCTTCAGGAAATGGAATTGGTGCTGTTCTAATGCAAGATGAAAGACCCATTGCTTTTGAAAGTCGTCCAATCAAGGGAAAGTTTTTAAGCAAAGCTATTTATGAGAAGGAAATGTTGGCAATACTCCATGCACTTAAGAAATGGCGACCCTACCTAATGGGAAGACACTTCAAGGTAAAAACAGATCATGATAGCCTTAAATACTTTTTAGAACAAAGATTATCCTCTGAAGAGCAACAAAAGTGGGTCACAAAGATGTTGGGTTATGACTTTGAAATCATCTACAAAAAAGGGAAGCAAAATGTGGTGGCAGATGCACTCTCAAGAAAGGATGAGGATATGGAAGCATTGTTGTGTGCCATTTCTATTATCCAACCAGATTGGATAAACGAAGCAAAGGAGGAATGGAAGAATGACGAAGAAGTGTGGGAACTTATTCGAAAGCTACAACAAGATTCCAGTACTTCTGATACATTTAGCTGGCAAAATGATTCGTTATGGTACAAAGATCGCTTATACCTCTGTAAGAATTCCAATCTAAAACAAAAGATTCTTATGGAATTGCACACTTCTCCCTTAGGAGGGCACTCAGGATTTTTAAAAACTTACCACAGGGTTAAGAAGGAATTTTTTTGGGATGGCCTTAAATCAGATATTCAAAAGTTTGTGGCGGAATGTTTGGTTTGCCAACAAAATAAAGTTGAAACAATTAAGACACCGGGTCTATTACAACCTTTATCCATTCCAAGCCAACGTTGGGAGGAGGTTTCAATGGATTTTATCACAGGTTTACCCAAGTCTGAGGGAAAGAGTGTCATCATGGTGGTAGTTGACAGACTTACCAAGTATGCACACTTTTGTGCATTATCACATCCATTTAAAGCCAGTACAGTTTCTACTGCATTTATGGAAACAGTTCAAAAGCTACATGGAAACCCAAAGATTATTGTAAGTGACAGAGATCAAATTTTCACTGGAAATTTTTGGACAGAATTATTTTCTTGTCTTGGTACTCAGTTAGCTCATAGCTCATCTTATCATCCTCAATCTGATGGGCAAACTGAGATAGTAAACAAATGTTTGGAAGGATATCTTCGTTGCTTTGTATATGATAAACAGACACAATGGGTCAAATGGTTGCCTCTGGCTGAATGGTGGTATAACACTTCCTTCCATACAGCAACAAAAATGACCCCATTTATGGCACTTTATGGGTACCAACCACCATCAATCACATCATATTTAAGAGAAAATTCTAAGGTTCAGCTAGTGGAACATCACATCGAACATCAACAACAAGTCCTCCAACTCTTAAAGGATAACCTCGTGTTGGCACAAAATAGAATGAAACAACAGGTAGATCAACATCACAGTGAAAGAAGTTTTGATGTAGGTGATTGAGTATTCCTACGGCTACAACCATATAAGCAAATGTCCCTAAAGCAAGCTAAGAAGGATAATAAATTATCACCAAAGTATTATGGTCCATACAAGGTGTTGGAAAAGATTGGTACTATGGCATACAAATTGGAGCTTCCTACAACTTCTCGATTGCACCCAGTTTTCCATGTTTCATGTTTAAAGAAGGTTATAGGTGACAAGCTCCCAGTTCAAACAATATTGCCAGAACTTGACGAGGAAGGAAAAATTATATTGGAATCGGAAGCAGTGACAGAAACAAGAACTCGACAGCTACGAAATCGATCAATTTCAGAGTATCTTATCAAGTGGAAGAACTTATCCGCTGAAGATTCCACATGGGAGGATGAGAATTTTATGCAGAAGTATCCAGAACTGCTCAAGCGTTGAGGACAACACTTTTTTTGAAGGAGAGGGGCATGTTGGGTCCCTATAATACTAGTGATTACCCCATTACTATTGTAGTTATACCCTTATTTATATTGTTGTGCCCCTATTACCCTCATATTGTTATTTCTGTGCCCCATAGAATCCCTCTATTGTTATTTTTGTGGCTTTATATTATTATTGTTAGGTCGGCTGGATTATATTGTGACTCCTTAGACTCCTATATATAGAAAGGAGGTTTTATCATTTGTATCATCGAAGAATTGTTCATTCATGTAATGTAAAGGAGGTTGCCCCCTCGAAGAGGCTGAATTCTAAGGTGTTGATCTATCTTTTCTATCTTTTCTTGCGTTGGTTTCATAACATAGAGACTAATGAAATGCATTCAAGAAGCTTTATTACAAAAGAATTCTTTGAATACCTCTTGCTTTTGCTTCCATGCTTCTTATTGCTATCACCTCAAAATATTTTAACCTTCTCACTTAGAATGAAGATCAATAATGGACATAAAGCCTTTACACAAGACCACAGAGTGATAGAGATATCCTTTTCTTACCTGCTTAACTGTGCCCCCTTATCGCACCTATGTTACTTTTCATTTACTTACATCTAGTCTAAGTTATGCTTCCAATTATCGATGTGAGAAAGATTAGATGTATAGTAAGATGAAATAAGAGGTCTGGCATATAGGAATGGTATATGAAATGAAAGGCTAGAAACACAGTTATTCCTCCTTCAAACTGCTAAAGTGGTTAGTCTGTGATCACTCTCATATCCCGTCAGTTTTAAAGCACTATCTAACCTAAACTATTCCAAAAGGAATCATTATAATGATCACTTGTACTTTTCCTACTTCATATTGTTTTTAGACCACTCATGAAACAACCTCCAAAACCAGCGACCTTAACAAAAAAATTCTCAAAAACGGGCCAGTAGTTGGTCGAGATGAAGGAAGAAATCTAGTAGTTGGGATGGATTCACACATGGCTTTATTTAGTAGTTTAAGGAAACCAACATTGCCACAGGTCAAAAGTAGTGGAAATTATGTTTATAAAATGTATAGAAAAAGCAACAGTCTTGACATGCTCATAAATGTAGAGAAATGGTCACCAAGTTGGGACGGTTGGATGGAAGTGTTTAGAAAATGTAAAAGCATGACATGGATTACATCCAAGACCATGTATTCTCTTAAAGGTTTAGATTTTTTTTTTTATTTACTTAATTCTACAATAACAATAGTTGGGCTTGCATGTATGGAAGGTGTAATTAAATATGCCATGGAAGAGTCAGGAGAATGACTAATAGAGACTTGATCGAAAAAAGACATTTCCTAGACACCTCAATCTTCCTAGAAAGTATACCAAGTCAATTTCATTCTTTTCTTCTCCCCTTATTTGAAAGTGTAGCATTGTCGCACCGTCGTGCATGAAACTTCAACAACATCGCCATTTCCTAACGCAATATCAACTATGAGACAATACAGTTAGACTTCGTCAAAGATCTCATGCGAATCTCCACTGAGACTCGACTCCTCAACTTATACAAGGCCATAACAGAGCATGTACAGAGAGGCATAGACGAAGTAAAATTATTTACCAAATATATTCACCATGTCACCACCAGCGATGTCTTTGGGAAAATCTTGAGGCCAGTCGACATGCTATAATTGTGAAATGTCCACATTATCATTAATTTTACGAGGGTTTCTTCACACCTGCTAAATCCTGTGATCTTGATTTCTGGTTAAAATATGACATTCCACAGAATGCTAGCTGGTTATGGGCATGGTCAGCTAGCTTGTGAAGGATAAGGGCCATCTAATCATCTTTGAAGTCCTTAAAACCCTCGTGCCGATAAGAAATTATTCTGATATTTTCATCTTGATTGCTAGAAATGGATCTTGGGGTTCTCGGTATTAAAAAATGGCATCGGGTTTCAAGGTCACGGGGCCATTGAGCTCCACTTAGTTGGAGGAGTTCTATAATTCCCTAGATATATTTGTAAACTCGACGTTGAGAGCCTAGGGTCTCGATCATACGCTCATGGAGGTCATGCTATGCGGGAAGTCATTGTCGACGTCGCATTTTAGTAGCATTATGAAGAGCATGGTGGTGAGAGGGGATTTCAGGTACACATTGAGTCCTTTTTCTTGAATCTCTCCACATCACGCTGGTAAGAGTTATCGATGATGAAAAGTGAATTCTAGAGAAGAAGGGTGTGGCATGTAGGATCAGGGCACAATAGTTGTTCACTACAGTCAAAATGACGTCCATGAATGAAAATGTTTTGTTGTGTATTGCTAGGGGGAATTCCACCAGATTCTATTTTTACAAAGACACTCTTCCACTTCTTCCTACTCACTAATAGGCATTGATCCATTAATCCATGCTACCTCTCTTTTCTAATGAAATTAACATACAAATTTTGTAGTTGTCTTCCTCTTTAATGTGTACCATTATTTCATTATGTGCTTCCAATTCAGAGCATTCAAACCAATGATTACAGGGAGAGTGATTTGTGATCATATGCAATTAAATTGTAAGGAGAGATTCAATTTGTACTTCGAGTAATTCTTCTTCACCTGCAATCTCCTTTGCATCTGAAGGAGGTGCAACAATCAATGGTGTTCTTATATTTCGACGTCTTCTTGTTCTCTTCTGGTGTGGGGTGCTCGTAAAATAATGAAAGCATTGGCAAGTGTATGGCACCTTCTACCCATGCATGTAGATAAGCAGACAAGCAGTGGAAAACATTTTCAGACTAATTTTCTTATGGGAGCCACAATTTCCTAGCATAAAATGTTTGAGAATTAATGCTAAGTGAAAGTAGCATTAATTCATTTTAGTTTCAAATTTTCCTTCATTAGCTATACTTATCCTAACTTTCTCCTCATTATTCCTTGGTATGAGGCCAAATAAGACAATGGTTACTCCAATTTGTTAAAAAAAGAAAAATAATGTCATTAATGTAAAGGAAGTTTGGGTAAAAGGAAAAACAATTTATTAGTTTTCTTATTCAACTAATATGCACTAGATAAACTGATTACTGTAGTCCCTGCGGCCCCAAAGGGGAAAGGACTAATAAAATTAAGCAATCACAAATCCCATAAGAGATCATATTCAAATTTAAAATGTAATTTCTAATATTAAGAATTTACTTTGAAAAAAAAATAAAGAAATTTTGTTTTCTCAAAACATAAGTACATACAATTTCTTTCTTACATATTTTTACAAGATTACATGAAAAAACATTAAATGTTTTTATAGAGAGAATGTGTGAAAATGGGTGTGGGGATTCCTAGTGTATAGAGGATGGTAATATTTTGTAAGCTGTGAAAAGATGGAAGGTGAATAATTTTTTTTCTAAATTGTTCTTGGAAAATTCTTTTAAATTTTAAAATATTTGTAAATAATTATATTATGAGAATAAAAAAATGTAAGATCATTTTACGTAATATTTTCAAATTAAAATTTATTAAATAAAATAAAACAAATTAATATCATTTCAAAAAAAATCAAAATTAGTGGTGAGAAGTGCGGGGGGGAGTGCTAGCGTTCTCTAGAGGATGGCCAAAATTATTTTATTGATAGAGTTTGGAAAATTATTCTATAATTAGGTAGAGGCTTATTCCATCCTTAAGGGGGATTTTCAATCAATTTCACTTCACATCCAAAAATTGATCAAGGTGGGGTTCCTCAAGGTCATAACATTGTCATATTCACTTTGGATCTTATTTACTAGACCTTATAATTAATACCATTTTCAAATCGAATAGTGTTCATTCGAGGTATATGATTGATTTTAAAGTAGTTCATGTTATTAGACATGATAATTTAGAGGTGAAATTACTCGGAAGTAGTGGGACATGAACAAGGACTTGTCTGGAACCCTACTAGCCATGATAAGAATTTCGTCAAACATGTCACAAATATGCATTCTACATGTTTAAGGAACAGATATGAGCATAAGGGTCTCATAGTTATCCGAGAATCACCAAGAAGCATTGATGCCTCGTCACAATAACTGAAATACCATCTATGAAGCCATATGTGCATTTTACATCGAGTGATTAACCAAAACATGATGAAAACCATATAATATTATTCTCATATAACTCATTCATAACCAACATATAACCAACATAATTATCAAGGATATAACAACCACATAAGCCGCATATAAGCAAGTATATTTACCCATAAAATACCATGGAGAAAGAGAGATCTTATTGATGAATGTAAAGGCCAACCAAGTTTGGGACTTCCACGTTCTACCCAACCATGAAGAAAACACACCAGCAAAACACAAATGACATTGCAAAATAATTTGACAATAATGCACACGAATCTCACACACCAACTCAAATAAAATTTCATTAACAGAGTCATATATTTATACATTAGGAGAGGTCTCGGGATTTTGTCAACTCCACAAATTTCTCAATCAATAACTCCACAGATCACTCCATAATTCTCTCCATCAATCAGTCCAAAATTATCCCACACAAAATACCAACTTTACAATAACAATAAAAATTAAAAAATGGATCATTATTCTAACATTTCTCCCCCATAATGATCATTTGGAAATATTCCTAGATCATCTCTAAATTTGTAGAAATTTTCCATAGATAGTGCTTTGGTGAATATATTAGCTACCTATTAATCTGTTTTGTAGTACTCGATTTCGATTACTCCTTCCTGAACCAGATCCTAAACAAAATGATACTAAATATCAATATGTTTTTTCTTCATCTCAATAGCACTTTGATTATTAAACATCAACTGTGTGCATTTATGTTGTTGTTCATGTATATCCTCTAAAATTCTTCTTAACCAAACTCCTTCACATGCTGTTGTCATTTTCGCTTTATATGCTTATTATGGTATGGAGAGAGAAACTGTAGGTTTCTTGTTAGTACTCCAAGCAACTACTGTTGAACCCATACTGAATGAATAATATGAAGTTGGTTTCCTGTCATCCATGCATCCAACCCAATCTGAATCTGCATAACCAATGAACCTGAAATATTTTTTAGACCTTTATACCAAACCATAACCAATTGTTCCACGCAAATATCCTAAAATACTCTTTGCTTCTTTCCAATGCAATTCCATGGCTTCTGCCATAAATCTTGATACCATACTAATTACAAAATAAATATCCAGTTGAGTTGTAGTTAAGTATATCAAACTTCCAACCAATTGATAATATAAAGTAAATTCAATTGAATTTGAGTCATCATGTCTATATAAATTCATCCCAAGTTCCAAAGGAGTTGTCGTTGGCTTGCAACTCAACGTTCTAAACTTCTTCAGAATATCCCAAGTATACTTGGCTTATGACATGGAAATACCATCTTCCTTCTCACAAACTTCAATACCCAAAAAATAATGCAGTTCACAAATGTCTTTCATCTCAAACTAAACAACCATATCCGACTTAAACCTTTGAAATAGTTTGGTATTGTTCCCTGTGTAAACCAAATCATCAACATATAAAACAACTATGAGAATGTCTTGTCCTGATTGAAAGATATAGATATTAGGCTAAGATAAACTTTTAACTAAGCCCTAGTCTTGAAAATAATTATCAATTCTTGAATACCATGCCCTTGGTGCTTGATTTAGACCATTCAAGGCCTTCTTTAACTTATAAAAATAATCATTTTTTCCTGGTACTACAAAAACCTTCAGAATAGTCCACATAAATTTCTTCATCCACATAACCATTTAGAAAATTTTATTTAAGATCGATTTGAAAAATTGGTCACTTGTATTGTGCATATAATACAAGAACCATCTGGATTGTATCCAATCTTAACACTAAGGAACATGTCACAATATAATCAATTCCTTATTTTTGTGCATATCCCTTTGCAACTAAACGGGTCTTATACTTATCCATTGTGCCATGTAATTTATACTTGTTTTTAAAAACCCACATAGTTCCAATGAAATATTTTCCCTTTGGTAATTTTACCAAGTCCCATGTATGATTTTTCACCAAGACATTCAATTTTTATTCCATAGCTTCATTCCATTAGTTCATTCTTAATGCTCTTCCACAATCCTTTGGTTCATCCATTTTCGTTACCTATCCCATAAGTGCATTATTCAGTAGAGAAATTTGAGATCTCGTAACCCTTATTTCAAGATTTCTATCCAACATACTGGTTTCTGAATGACCCCTTTTGAGCCACCTAGGATTCTTCTTAACTTCATATATCTTTAATGACCTAGAATCTGATTCATTACCAATATTCACAACATCTTTCCTTAGTTCAAATTGTACCTGATTTGGCTGATAGATTCACTACTCATCAAACAAAACATCTATGCTTATTATCACCTTCTCTGCTTCAAGATCAAACAACCTGTAACTTCTTATTTCAGTATTGTATCCAATAAATATACACTTCACACTTTTATCATCCAATTTTTTCATTTTTCCTTAGGAACATAAGCATATGCAGTACAACCAAATACTCTCATATGTGACACATTTGGTTTGTATCCTGACAATTCTTCTTCTGGAGTCAAATTCATCACTGCCTTTTTAGGACATCGGTAAAGAGTGTATATTGTTGTGTGTATTGCTTCAGTCCAAAATTCATTTCTAATAGATGTAGTTTTTAACGTGCTTCTAGACATTTCAACTATGGTCATATACTTCCTCTCTAAAACACCATTTTGTTGAGGAGAGTATGAATTAGTAAGCTCTCGCTTTATTCCATTTTTCCTATAATAATTCAAAAAATGATTTGACTTGTATTCTCCCCCATTATCTGTTCTTAGGGTGTGAATTTTTAGACCACATTCCTTTTCAACTAAATCCTTAAACTCAAGAAAATTAGAAAACACTTCAAACTTCTCTTGTAGAAAATACACCCATGTTTTCCTAGAATAATCATCAATGAAAGTGAGAAAATAATGTGCATTTGCAAAAGACATAGTCTCCATTGGACCACACAAATCTGAATGAACCATTGCTAGATGTTCTCAAACCTTCCATGTTCTATCTGAGAAACTTTCCCTGTGTTGTTTCCTAAAAAGACACCCTTCACATACTTTGTCATCCAACATGATATAAGGAAGACCATTCACCATGTTCTGCTTTCTCATTAGCAACAAACTTTGAAAATTTAGATGTCCCATCCTATAATACCAATGCTTACTATTTTCTTCTTTTGTTGTATTTAAACTTTGTGAATTAATTGAATTAAAGGAGATCTTAAAAAATCCGTCTAAAGTCATTTCACCTCTTGCTACAACTGCATTTTTATTGAACTTATCCATGATTAAGCATTACTTATTATCAAACAATAGCTTGTAGTTTTTCTCCATTATATGTCCTACATAAACTATATTCTTATTCAATGTCGGTGTCAACAAAGTGTCCTCAATTAACTTGTCTTTCCATGTAATGTTGGTATATAAACTGTGCCTTCCCCTTTCACCTCAGAAACACTATGATCATAAAATATGACTTTACCAGAATAATTATCATTAATTTTGGTAAAAAACTCCTTTTTATATGTCTTATGAGTTGAAAATCCCGAATAAAAATACCATGCTTCACTTTCTTCACCATGTGCCATCAAACCTGAGATGAATAACCTCTTATTCCTAGTTTCTTCAACAATTGTATTAGCACTCTTATGCTCCATATCTCTCATTTTTGCATAACAATCTCTTTCAAGATGGAGAAATTTTTGGCGATAATAATATTGTGGTCCTCCACCACTTCCTCCATCTCTTCCTTGTCCTCTTCTTTGAAATCCATCTCCGTCTCTTCCTCTAAATTCATTGTGATTCCTACCTCTACCTCTCGAAGGTGATGCATTTCCTTGTTAACTTTGATGATTTCTGCTTTGATTTTAAATGTGATATTGACCCCTACTCCTTCCTCTTCCTCTATGATTTGTAGAAAAGGCAAGTTCTACTTTCTCATATGATTGATTCTCATCAGCAGTTAACAAGAATACACATAATTCATTATTTTTCATGGTATTTAAATCTTTCAAGACCATAATACTCGTCGTGACCATCAAAGTCTTAGGAAAAACACTTCTTAAAATATTATAAATTAGCCTTCTTTCGGGAATAACTTCACATAATAACCTCATTTGATTAACAAGATATTTCATTTTTGTGATGTGATCATGAACAGATTCATTACTTTGCATATGGGAATTTTCAAAATTCCTCCTTAATGTTTGTGGTTTATCTAAAACAACACCTTCATATGTGTTCTTTATGATATCCCATGCTTCTTTAGATGATATTGCACCATTGATTGTTGGAAATGTAGATTCCTCAAGAGTGCTTCCTATAAGTGAAAGTGCTTCATTATCTTTCTTAATAAGTTCCTTAAGAGATTTCTTTTCATCATCACTTAATGCTTTTAATTCATCGGGAGAAAACATAGTGTATCCATGAGTTACAAGTTTCCATAAATCGTTGGCGATTACTATAGGTTGCATGTGTTTGCTCCAACAAGAATAGTTTTTTCCAACAAGTTTAGGCAATAAAATACTTCTTGCTTCCATAAGGAGACTAAGAGAGAGTGATAGAGAGAAAATGCAAAAAAGAGCACAATGTGTCCCACTTCAAACCGGGACAAGAACCAAATGTCCCAAAAATTGGTACTCAACCACCACCACAAAATATCCTTTTTATTAAATAGAGAGTACAAAGATGGTGCAAAAAATGCCCAATCACAACCAAATTCTTCTTAAAAGTGAATTAATCATCAATGTAGATGATTAATACTTCTTATCCTCCATTTTCAACCTTGTTATCAATCCTTTTTAAAATTTTTACAACATATCCTTGTTAAGGATTTGATAACCTATACCCTAAATTTATATATATATATAAAGTGAGTTAAAAATATTCTCTCTCTCTCTCTCTCTCTCTCTCTCTCTCTCTCTCTCTCTCTCTATCTCTCTCTCTCTCTCTCTCTCTCTCTCTCTCTATATATATATATATATATATATATATATATATAAACTGAGTTAAAAATGTTCATTCTCTCATTTCTCCTAACTAATTATCTCACCTACCTGCATTTCCCACTAACTATCTCTCCTCCTCATAAATATTCACTAATATAATATCTCATGGAGAATATAAAGGTCATAAATTCACTCTATTCTCATTCAAATGTCATGTGAACTTTCACTTAGTTGAAAAAACAAAATTCATGGATATCCATGGATTCTTGTTAACGCTATAAAAGGATGTGCGGGTTACACTCCACAAATGAGTTTACGGCTCCTAGGATGTGTGGCAGTTTATGTAAGAATTTCATTGGATTTCCTGAATCAAATTCACTCTCAATGACAAATAAAGTGAAAGGTGGTGGCTTTACAACACTCCACACAGCACACAAGTCTACAGATCTCAATGAATTCTGCATATTCCAATTTCAATGCAAATTTGGTTTCTTATCATTGAAATGCATCAACAATGACACGAACATGTTTAATGAGTTCATGCAACTCCTCATTAACACAAATTATCTTCATATGTAGGCTCTCAGATACACATGCAAATCCCCATAATATAATTAGTGCAGAAAAAAAAAAAAAAAATTATGCCCATAAATGCAACGACTCTTCAGAATTTAGTCAATGATTTTTTTTTTTATATAAAAGAATTTATTCTTTTTACGAGAAAAAATTACATGTGGCTCCACGACTATTACATGGTACTCCTCCAGAGTGGTTACACACTCTTGAATTCCTTCATAATAATCCACAAACTTCAAAATATGCTCGAAACTTTCACGAGAGCTTCACAATATTCCACAGCTTTTACAAATTCTCATATCCTTGGCTCTGATGCCAAATGAAGAGAAAACACTAGAAAAAAACGGATGGGAGAGAAAAATTATTTGACAATAATGCACACAACTCTCACACTCAAACTCAAATCAAATTTCATTAACATAGGCATATATTTATACATGAGGAGAGGTCTCGCAATTTTTTCAACTCCACATATTTGTTAATCAATAACTCCACAAATCACTCTATAATTCTCTCAACCAATCAGTCCACAATTATCTCAAAAAAGATAACAACTTTAAAACAACACTAACAATTAACAGATGGATCATTATTCCAAAAGACCATAGATTGGCTGATGAAGTCTCTTTTCATCCAACCACCCCCGTGCCATATTCCAAGCATGAATGTGGGTTCTCATAGAATGAATCCATCAAAATCAAACTAAGGCTTCGAGAGGCCAAACTACCTCAACCCTCAACCAATGATTCCACCTCACAGTCAGACATCACTAGCCATCACCAAATTGGTCTCTACCCAAGTTTTCCAGGGCTCCAGAGCATTTTTTACAACCAAGGCTGTAGCACTAGTAACTCAACCCACAACTACTACTAAGCTCCATAGCATTTTTCAAACGAAGGATCCAGGACTCATAACTCAACCCACCAAGGGCTCCAACGCGTTTTTCCAGCGAAGCATCTAGGACTAACAACTCAACCCAAGTTGTTAAAGGGATTCCAAATCGTTTGTCCAACCAAGTTTCCAGGAACTAATGACTCAACCCATAGCCAAAGGAACATGAGAATAGGCCATAAAGGAAAAGGGAAACACTCCCACAATGGCATGATTATCGAAGGAACGTCAAGGCTAGGAAAAACCAGTGTCAATCCAGGCAATCCTCCATGCCAATGACAAATCATGCCCAATAAACCTCATGCATATGTCATGCATTCCAAAACTAGTAAGGAAATCATACGTGAAACTCCGTACCTACAAGAAAAACCCACTGTAGCTGCTAATCCTCATGTTCTCTTGCTCCAAATCCTAGGTATGCCACACTCCTCCAAGATTTCTCCAAGAAAAATCTGTGCCCAAGAGTTTGAGAGAGAGAGAATAGAAGGAGAGCTCCAAAACTGAACTAATCAAAATCGATGAACTGATCCTCAAAAGCATTTTTATTAATGAGGCCTCTATTTTCTTCATTTTCATCCTCACATGGAACCTGTGACCATTCACCTTCCTTTCCTCCTAATTTCCATTATTTTCATGGATAAATGTCAATAAATGCCACTTTTCCTTTCCGAAGCCTTAGTGATTTCCTTTGCCAATTTCCATAACCATAATAAACCAAATGAACACCCACACTAGGATGGTTTTCCCAAGATTCAACTTGGAATATGTGTCCCATGAACATGGTTTTTATTTGCCTTTATTAACTTTTATCAGATGAATTTCTGACTAGGGTTGTTACATTAGCAAAGTCAAGATGGATCACACTCCCTTTATCACAATATTTTTTCTTTTAGGAATTTGATTGAGAATGAGAAGGAGCGCAGAGTCTTTCTGAGAGTTCGTTGTTATTTGAGAAAACAAGATGGAGTATAATTCATTTTTCATACTTTCTCATTTTCCATGTCATTAGGTGAAGACCTTGTTACATAATTTAAAGGAATGTTGTAAAAGGAAAATATTTAAAATTCACGTGCATCATTTGTTCGAAATTTAGAACTCATTTATTTGAAACTGATATTCATCATGAATATATTATGGCTAGGAATAGCAGTCAATTTTTTAATAATATATTAATAACCATCTCTAAGTTTTAGGTAAGAAAATTAGGCAATCCAAAACACATAGACTGTGGGTCACATCAACATTCATGAAATAAAATAATATTTTACATGTGGTATTTTTCTCATTCTCATACTTCATATTTGGAAATGTCACTAAGTGGAAAAAGAGAAATTATAATTGCTCCATGATTAGTTCATTCATTAGAAAGAATAAACTTCATAATCATTTTTTGTAGTAATTAAATTTCAATGGTGAACAAATAGAATTTCACTCTTATGTAGCCCTCCTTCCAAAGAAATACATACTATATAACTATGACAAAGAGTAGAGAATATTAGACTATATAGAGAGTAGTACAAGATGAGGTACTCTATAGAAGTATAAATAATTTTTAAAAAATATATGTAAATTTTGCACTCATAAATAATATAAATACAAGTAAGTTTAAATAAAATAAAATTATAGATCTTACATTCATATTGCAAATTATAATTTATAAAAAAAAAAATTATAATATTTATAAAATAACTATCCCAACTATAATAATTTTTATATATCATGGTGTTATAATGAATATAAATATTTTTTTTCCAAGAAAAATATGATACTTTTCTATTTAAATGAAATTTGAAATGACATTCTAAGCATAATCTATCGAGATAAAAAAATTCAAAATAAATTCCTATTTCATTTCCAATTGTATACCCCATATATATTTAAATTGAGTTATTCAAATTACATTTGATAACAAAAACAAAATGTGCTTAACAATGCTAAAAGGAAATGAATACCAATACTTATAAATAAGGCTTCCTAGTTGTATAATTTATCATTTACAAATATGATATTATGAGAGAGGCTCCTTCCAATTTTAAATAAAATATTTCAACCAAATAAAAATTGAATAGAATGTCGTATTTCAAGAAAAATATAATGATGTAACTGTGTACTAATATTAGGGTATCTATTGCAAAGAGAGAGAGAAAGGAAATTAAAATTGCAAAGAAAATTGGCTAAGTAATCAAAGAAACAATTTGAGTTACCCATAACACTCTAATATGTTATTATTTCTAAGAATAACTAAAAACAAATACGCAAGGAGAGAAAAAAAATATCAAACTAAGATAGGCTTCCCTCCTGAGTTAATTGTTTAGTGCTCACTAAATAACAAGTAAGTAAAAAATAAAGTGGGTTGCCCTAAGTTTAGAAAAATATCTAAAACTATAGTTAAATAAAAGTGGACACACAAATTATTTATAACACATGTATTAACCCTCACATGCAATAATTTCCCTTTCAAACAGCAACAATAAGACTAAAAGTGAACATATAGGTTGGTAGGAGAGAGAATAGGGTGGTTAGATAGGTTATCTTTAGAAATAAGAGAGGAAATATGTAATGAAACCTACATAAGGCAATTAAAAATAATTGAGAGGAAATAGACATATAATTTCAACTTTATAATGAAATTGCATTCTCTCACCTAATTTTTTTCTTTGTTTATGTATTTTTGAACAGTCCATTATTTCATTTCCCAACCATATTTTATATCACGACTGCTAAAAATAGACTTACTGAAAGCAGAAAATGCTAAAAATAGGTAATTATTTCCAAAATGGTAGGGAAGGTATAGTTGATGAGGCTCATCAATAGGTATATCATAAGGGTCATAATGCCATTCTATAGATTTAAAATTATCTCTTTCTCACATTTATTTACAATTTTTTTATATTATGCTTAGTGAGAGGGGTGAAAGATGTGTTTCTATGCCATGTCGCCTAATATGTTTAAATGTAGGTATTGGAGCAATTTTAAAATAATTTCAATGCAGGAGATCAGAGTAGAAAGAAGGGAGATATTCTAGGAGGTTATCCACCTCCTTAAATCATTCAATTAGCCAATATCACCACTTTATCTCTCATCAACTCGAAGTCATTGGTAGCCAAGAAGGACAATATCATTGGAAGCCAAGCCAGCGTAGTTCAAGGAAGATCTATATCCACCTTTCTCGAGTTTTGGGAGAAAAACATCTCTATTTTCTAGGGAGTTGTTGGTAGCTACACTTTTGTATAAATAAACATGGCAAAGAGATCATTAGGATTCTAACTTTGTTTTTAGCTAAGAAGATATTGAGCTCAAGCACTTGTTATTGTTATTTTTGACTTGTTATGTAATGTATTTGACATTTCTAAAATGATAATGAGAAGTTTCTTATTTATCCATGACTGAGTTAGTTTTAGAGGGCTGAGGTACTTGGGTTTGGGCCCAACCCTGGTAGCTTCGGTCCCTCTTGTGTATTGGTATCCCTTTTCAGCTTATAATGTTTGTTAATTTACTGCATTTTATTAGAGTATAATTCCTCAAAAATCTTGTGAATGATGCCTCTATGTCATTGAATGAATCTACAATCATCTATGTTTATGATTTCTCGACAAACAGTCTACATTATCTATCATGTTTTGCATATATTTTTTTTAGCTTAGAAGTTGATGCATCTCATAGATCATATTTTTTGGCATAAATTAGATAGTTTATAAATTCAACTCATATTTTCCACCATTGTTTATGATATTTTGTGAATCATAAGAGAGCATCTGCATGTGATTTTGCAGGACGGTTGGATCTATAGGAAAGTGGCCTCTTCACCATCTCCATCCAGGACTTCTCCACCCTCTTTTGATGAATCTCAAATATTGTTCTTCAACTATATCTCTTAGGTCATAGTGAGAAATCCTCTTAGTCCAAAACTTGCCTTCCTAAAGAGTTGATCTTGGCTAGGGGTCTTGGTCACCATTCATCCATTTACCACAACCTCCATCAACCTTTCTATCCCTTAGTATCATTGTTCTTACATTCCAAACCCTCCCAGCAACCTTCCCGTAGCATTACAGGCCTTCCTTTAGCAATATGGGTATCCTATAGTAGCTTCCTATAGCATGCCAATAACAGTCTATTTTTCCCTTGATTTGACCTATAATGCAAGTTTCACTTAGTTAGAAGTAGGTTCACCTCCTAGCTTGGACTCCATCATCAAATTTAGCACCTAGGCCACTCCAACAATCATTTTTCCTTCACTGCAAGAGAGAATAATGTTGGTTTCTTTACCACATATTTGGCATTAGTAGAACATTACTTTATATGCAAGTCTAAATTAGATAGATGATGCATGAAGTCTTGAGTTATGAGTTGGTTGAATAATTTATTGTTTACAAGTGAATTTGATAGATAGATGGTTGATTACGATTACTGTAGTTTCGTTTTTGCAGGTACTCTTGTGTTCTTTCATGAATTGATTCAGTAGAATTTACAAGTTGGCAGCATCTACAAGTTGTATTTTAAAATAATTTACTTTTTCTTCATTAGAGGTAGCATTTGAATTTCACTTTCAGTAATTAATTTGCCCCCAACTCTATAGAATAATGGTCTTGGAGCCCTAATGATCAAATGACCTATGTTGGGCGTGGGATCCCCCAAGGATAGTTTTGGGGCTAAAAGCCCATATTTTGGTGAAATTTTGTAATCGAAGTGTAAAGTCTCCGCATTTTGTGATCGCGGAGTACGTAGGTGTTAAAGAGTCATAGGGTTCTCTGCCCTTATTTTAGAAATGTAATGTTGGCTATAGAAGATCTACCCATCTTCTATGGACCATGGAATTGTATAAATAGAGCTAAGCTCTAAGTAGTTTAAAAGAAATAAAAAAGAATAGAATATAGACACATGAAGGTATGATGTATGAGAGATAACTCTAAGGTAGAAGTCTAAGTTTGGGTCATAGCATAGGTAGGGGCTCTGCAGCTGAGTGTGCAGAGGCCTAGGGTAAAAGTCTGAAATTGAGTGCGTGGACCCCTGTAGCTGAGTGTGCATGGCGGGTCGAGTCTGTAATCGTCCAAAATTATCAATAAACAGAAGTATTCTACAATTCCTTCGTCTTTATTTCCTGTTTATGCATCTTGTTATGTTGGGCATGAATTTCACTTAAAATGCTTATATGATGCACGAATGTATGTAAATGTGTTGGTTAAGTGAATGCAAATAAGAACATCTGTTTACGCGAAGCTAACTAAGATTGGTTAATAAGATAAGCTAGACACTTAGCCTAGTTTGGGAGATATCACGGTTCGTTGCCCTAACAACGAGAAAGTCCCTGAGCCGTAGGTTAGGGCTGCGAGAAAGCCAATTGTACCCTTTCTTGAAGGTACTGAAGGGTGGAACAGAAGGCGAAGCAACCTATGCGAAGGAAATTATAGCCAGAATAAATTGACATCAAAACCATCTCTGGGTGCGGAAACTTGGTTCTAGCATCCCCCCATACTACTTCGGGTGAGACTTCAGTCCGCGCTCCACAGGATGATGCTAAAAGGGCTAGTGGTGTAGGGATTTGTTTAGCTAACTAACGTTGAACCTGGGTTAGGCCCCCGCAAGCCAAAAAATAGTTCCGTTGCTGGTACCAGAATCTACATACGAGATGTGTGATGTCGTATCACTAGAATCCAACTAGGAAGGAGATTGGAGACTGGTTAGATAGGAAAATCAATGAATTCACGGCATAGGAGAATAGAAACCCGTGACTGACAAAGGAATAGTGGGTGGACCGGTAACTATATACATAGTTCCACGAAATATTTTTCTGCTCTTTCCCTATTGAGTTATACGAGTGGATCGCGAAGCTAACAGATAGCCAAGGAAGGTGGAAACTTCACAGTCCTATTGTGTGGACCCCAAAGCTAGTGCGAAGGTTGAAAGCATCAAAGGATAAGATCGCCTGCACTGTCGATCATTGCCTCAATCGCGTCATAGAAGGATTTGTTACTGAATTCATGGTTGACACCTCAGTCAGCTATAGCGAGGCGGAGCGATGTTTTTTCAAAGGACCGTGAGGTAAGTACGTAAAATCTTTGAATACTTGGATTAAAATGTTATTGTGTGAAAAATGGGTTATGCACCTACCTTAAAGTTCAAGAATATGTGAAGTGGAAAAAGTTATAGAAACGAAGGAAATAAGGGTCCTGAGTATAGCCCCTTGAATTCACCTCTGCGAAGGGACGAAGAAGCGATAACAAAGGTTTCTCCGCGAAGCGTTATTCAGTTAATAAGACAAGGATTCCCATGAATGCCAACTCCGCCCACACCACCTCCGACTTCACCGTCATCACCTCCAACCTCATCCATACCACCTCCACCTCCACTGCGGTTCAATCTCGCAAATACAATGATGTTGCCTTTGTTCAAAGGCTTGGGAAATGAGGACCCAAACCAATTTTCATTTTTTGTGAGGGTTGTATGGGAAGCTCAAGGTGTTATAGATGATCACATAAAGAAGGTGACATTGGTTAGTGCTTAGCAAGATCATGTGCTAACCTGGTATGTTAAGTACTCTAATGATAACCCGAATGCTGGAGTAGCATACATCTAGGCAACACTAAATAGGTAATTTAGTGGGCATAAATCTGAGGTGCAGTCAATTGTCGGATTCAAAGAGATCATGATGCAACCAGATGAGATGCCTTGGGAACTAGATCAGAGGTTGAAACCTACAATCTATGAAGCGAGCATGACTTTGACAAATGGACAGCATCACGAGTGGTTTGTGGCTTCACTACTACCACACTTAAGAAGTGCGTTGTCGCAACAGAAGATAACAACTCAAGCATAGGCCTCGGAGATTGCCATGAGACTACATGAGACTTCGATGCAAGATCCTAATCTAGGAGTTTAGCAGATCCATGCGTAACTAAAGAATTTGTGCCTTGAGATGCAAGGTTTGAAGTAGGACAGGATGGTTCGACCAGAGGTACACAAGGAAATACGGTGCTTGAAATGCAAGAGTCAGGGTCATGACAAAGACCATTGCCCAGTCTTTTTGAATTACCCTACAGGGGGAGGACCAATGTTGTTAAGTCCGGAAGCTCAAGCAGGACCTAGTGTGGGGCCTACATTATGGTGTGTTATCTGTTAGGTAGCCGGAAAACATGCCACGGATAACTGTCACTTGCTACAGAAGTATGTACAAGCACCGCAACAGCTATTCTGCAACCGTTGTAGGTTGGTAGGACATGATGAGCATACTTGTAGGAGCTGTGAATTGATGATGGATAGAACTCCAACCTACAAGGTTCAGGCCAAAATGGGTCCCTCAACCAGAATGCAGGAATGCCGCAGACAAGATTTCAAGGGATCAGATGAGGCTGAGGTAGAGGAAGACTGGTAGAGGTCAAGGAAAATTGATTTGCTACAATTGCAGAGGACCAGGACTCTATGCCCACGATTGCACTAATCCAATGCATCCATCGTGGAAGTATTTCATGTTGTTTGATCATGAAACAAAAGACTGTCCTACGCTGATAGCTAGGATACGAGACAAAGAGGCACTACCACCTCCACTGACTCAGAACCTATAGATGATGAGGTCTGAGCTGCATGAGGAGGATTTGAACGTAAACATAGTGCTCAAGAGTGGGATCGTGACAGGGGATGACAAGGGGAAGGAGCCAAAAGACACTACATGGGTTCGCAAAGCCCCAACGAAAGAGGCTAAGTTCGATTTCGAGTGTGCTCATGAAACCTTCATGGAAGCTAAGAAGAGCTTCGCTGAGGCCTCCACCTCAGGAAGCCAGGACAAGCCTAAGCCGCAGATAGACCCTTTTATGCTCACAACTTTCCAGGAAACATGTATGACGTTACTGCGCAACAGTGAGGCTGTGAAAGGGTTACAAGAACTCATCAGTAGATGTGTTGGGACAACGCTAGATGAGTTGTGCATAGTACGAAAAATTGGCAAGCATAAAATGAGGAAGGGATGAGAGATGAGATTGACTACACAAATAGGAGGGTATGAAATGGATCAAGTCATTTTGGATGAGGGTCAGATGTGAATGTCGTACCAGAGCAGACTTGGGAGAGAATGGGGAGACCTGTGCTACAATGCTCTTCGATTCAGCTAAGGATGTGTTGAAGCCCCGAAAATCGGGTCGACAACAAAGGGGATACCCGCCCAGTCCGGACCTTGGTTGGCAGCTCCTTATCCGTTTGGTATAGCGGGTCCGATTGGGGATAATGGGTCCTGTTTCCCAATCTATGGGTGTGTGTGTGTAAAATTGGATGTTGCTGATCTAACAGTTCCTATCTAAGCTATTCTAATTCAAACTTTAATCTAATCCTATGCTATTGTAATCTAATAAACAACACATCTAAGTCTATGCTAACCCGAGATGTAATTCTTCTATTATGCGATCTAAAGAGATTTCAAATAACGACTGGTAATAAAGATCATTAAGGGATTATAAGAAAGGAAATCAATTTAAGATGAACCACTCCGCATAAAAAGTTAGACGAAACAGTTGTGAATAGCGTATTGCATAATGAGCTATTCATACATTAAACATAAATAAATAGCTACCACCATACAAAAGTGCCAAATGATAACTCAAGCATTCATGCAATAACATATAAACAACTAAAAATTGTATATCACTTTAACATATAAGCAGAAATGTTCAAGAGATAAAAGTACCATTTATGACTGGTCCTACTCATAAGCTTCAAGCAACAATGATTTATCTCTCCTTGCTCTAACATCTACTAAGAGTACACAAGTGCAACATCAATAGCAGATATCAAATGCAAACATCAACAAATCTTGATCCATTCATTCACCAAAACCTCCTCTGAGGGTGAAAAAGTGCATGTTCTGAGAACAAGTTTTTGATAAATTTCTGGACCCTTCTCTAAATGCATGAGAAGCGTTTAAATACTACTAATTAAATAACTTAATTACACAGATTCAGGATACGGTTTAAATGACCACCCTTTTTCTAAGCAAAACTATTTCTAAAAATTAAATCCAATATCTAACTATTTCTACATTTGCTCCTTAATGTTGCGAGCATTCAATATTTTCCTGGGTAGAGTCAGCTGATTGTCTTCCGCTTTTGGTTGAGCTAAGCAAACAGAAATGGTAAGAGCTAGCACCATCCTTTCAGCAAAATAGAAGATTTACTTGAGAATCATCCTCTGGCTATGTGGATTTACTGTGTATGCTCAGTAATAATCCAAATTCCACTTGGTTAATCCTCAAATTGCCTCTGCCTTTGCTTTCTTGCATTTTCTGGGCTTATGATTGATTGAGCAGTTAAGGACTTTGCTTTTTTAACAATTTTCTCAGCGATGCGCGATTAGCGCTAGGCGCTAATTGTGCATCGGAAACTGCCTCCGTTCTTTGATCCGGCCCTTTCTGGTGCTTTTTTCACCTTTAGTGCCTTTTCCTTCACCGGGTATAAGCTTCAAAATTTTGTAAACATACTGCTTTCATGAGCTTCTGACCTTGAGCATTAAATCGCCTGTTGATATCAGCATTGTTCAACTACTCTTTCAACCATGGCTCTGACTGAAATATCTGTAATGGATAGCTCAGCAGCTCTTTGTAAATTTGTGGCTCTGTTGCATGCAGTATCCATTCATGAGCGAATATTTTCTCTGTTTTCTGAGCATTTGGAGCTTTAGCCTTTTCCTTTAACGCTTCCTGCTCATTGCTTCATGTTGTTTCTATTTTTCATTCCTGCAGTTCACACATGAGGAGAGAGTAATGATAATAAAGATCGACAAGAAAAATCTGAGCTCTATGGATGTACAAAAACATGACACCTAACGTGAACTAACTCTTTGAAAAACACAAATATGTCTTTCATTAACACTTGGCGTATCATTAATTAATTTTCATTAAAGCATGTATCCAATTTTTGGTTTATGGATAGCTTTTCTTGAATGTTGAGCCCGGAAAAATCTGCGATGGACAGTTTCTGCGATTCGCATCGTAGCATCGCATCATCGCAGTATCGCATTATCGAATTTTCATTAAGATGTGTTATCGCAGGGTTTCCTGGTCATGCTTATCACATAATCACAGATCGCAGTATCGTGCGATCGCAAGATCGCAGATTGCACTGTCGCGTTATCGCAAGATCGCAGGTTGTTACAATCATTAAATGGTTCTGTGTTTTTTAATGCGATATTGCGATATGCGATATCGCATATCAGCCATCGGCGATTTTTTAAGGTTATTCCAATATGAGCGTTTCTTAATGTATGCGATGCGATGGAATTCGCATCACACTTTCGCAGTTTATCATTTTTAATCATAAGGAAGTATCCTATCTTCTTCGCGCAATGCGATGTTTTCTTAAGGAGTATAAGCCTTAATTGAATTTTTTTGAATTTTTCACTAAGGGTCCCCACTTACTTAGTGTTATTGCTAATACTAAATAAGGAGGGGGGTTGTTGGTGGCCACAACAATTGGCGATTCACTTGGAAGAACCAGTTATCTCTATTTTTCTATTGAATTTTTCAAACTTCTAAAACAGAAAATTTTTCAAAAAATTAAACTTTGTTATGGAAAGATAGAGTACATTATGCTTTAAATTGTCAATGATATTTTGTTTCAACCTCTTTCTACTCTAATTATTTGCTTCCTCAGGCTAGTCCTTGTATTTACATCAGCCATTACTTGGTCTTGTAAACATAAAATAAAGTCTCCTCTGTAAACCAATTTTTAAATATGCTCATTTGTCGTAGGTAGAGCCTCTGCTGCCAGTAGGCGTTTATAGCCTCGACAGGGTTACCTGTTACCCAGCAATGATCCTGTATCCTACTTAAGGTGACCTACAACTTTCAAAGAAAAATCCATATCCACACTTATTGCTTTGATTTTCTTTTTTATTCTTAAAGAACAATGTCTTGGTTTGGTAGCCAAATTATGACACAGTCACTCACTTGATTTATAACTTTGCTGAACAAGCTGGATCATGATGAGACCCCTTGTCTTTTGATTGCAACAATCTTGAGTCACTGCCCTGTTGTGGTAGACAGTATTGGCAAAGTCAACAAATTATAATATCTATGATAATGATAAGTCGGCTCGTGATGAGACCTCTCATTCTTCAAGATATAGTGTATCCTTGGATTATCCCTCTGTAAGCTGCGATTTTTTTTAGTAGGGAGGAAGTCATTGTTTCCTTAAGATAGGTCTGGACGACAATAATAGAGTTTTTGGAAATAGCTATTCTACAGAGAATCTTTATTTTGTTATTGATACCTTTCATTGTACTGAGATAAAACAATTTCTTCGCTAAAGGTTGTTTTCATCAAATTCTTTGAAGTTGAAACTAGTATCATATCTAGGCTAAAGTTTTTAACTGTATCTGTCAATAATAAAGATCAATTTTCAAAAAGATTTTCTATTTATACAAGAGAAAAGTTCAAAATCTGAAATAGAATTGGTGTCTTTTTCGTAAATACCTAATGTAACCACTCACAACTGGTTTTATTATGAAAAGAAAACTATTATACAAAAATAGAAGAATAATCTTCTATGGAAAATATTTCTTGAGAATTTGTCCATTAACAGGTAAAGGATCCCTCTTGCCTACTAAATCCTGCAACACAAACGTTGATGGACCTATGACTTCAACAATCTGAAAAGGACCAAGCCACATCCTTTGAAATTTTGTATGTTTGCCCTTTTCTTCATGAGCCTTATCCCACTTTAAAACTAAATCTCCCATTTGAAAATACTTTTTGGTCATTATGTTTGAATAAAAAGAGGATTTTACTAGTGCTTGATGATGAACATGTGTTTTCTTAGCTTGTTCTCATTGTTCTTCTAATTTAATTATCTCCATTTGTCTTAGCAGTAAGGAGGAAGCGGGTACTTCATCAATGTATTGTACTAAAGACAAAGAGGGAATGGCTAAGTGAGTTGGAAGAACCACTTATTTCCCATAGACTAAATTAAAGGGAGAAGTGCCGATAGAGGCTTTTTACGTTATCCTATCTGCCCATAAAGCATATATCAAAGCCTTGTGCCAATTCTTTTGATTTTGGTCAACTGTTCTTTTAATAATCCTGATTAGGTTTTTATTTGTTGACTCAGCTAACCCATTACCTTGCAAATAGTAATTGGCCGAATATTTAAGTTTGAATCCTCTTTTAAGTGCAAATTCAGTCATTGCATCTCTAGAAAAGTATGATGAATTATCAAACATTAAAGTGGATGGCAATCCAAACCTAGTGATTATAAATTGATCTATGAACTCAATGATATTTTCAGAATTAGCCGTCTTAAGCAGAACTGCTTCTACCCATTTATTAAAATAATCTGTTGCTGTGAGGATGTATCTATGCTACTTAGAAGAGTGAGGAACAATCTCACCTATTATTTCCAAGCCCCACTGACTAAAAGGTTGCTCGATGTTTATCGGCTGTAGTGGCAGGGACGGCTTCTTTTGTCTTCCAGCAGTAGTTTGGAGACTTGACATCTTCTCACATAACTGAGCGAGTCTTTGAACATCGTGGGCCAGTAATATCCTGCGCGTAAGATTTTATGTGCAGTAGCATCTCCAGCGTAGTGTCCGCCTGCTGGCCCATCGTGGAGTTCCTCACACATTTGTACCTCTTCAAATGGAATTTCAGAAATTTGCGATGCTACGACCAACATTTTTCAGAAGCCTTGACCTCTTACAATGTTTTCTGGTTTGATTTCAAGGTCATATTCTTGTAAGGTAGTAACTCAATTGGCCCTTTTCTCACCCACATCTTTCTGTACTAGAAGATTTCTTACCACTGGAAACAATACTATGATCTTAGTATGGGTTTTAAGTAAGAAAGGTCTCAAGTATTTGATCACTTTAAAAACAACATAAGCCTGTTTCTCCACGTCTGAATAATTTAGTTCAGCACCCTGTAAATTTGCGCTAAAAAACGCAATTGGAGCTTGCGCTTTTTCTTGATTTGCTTGAGTTAGAATCGTAGCATATGACTTATTTGAGGCAAATGTGTATAAAATAAAAGGTTCTGAAAAATTCGGATTGGCTAAAGATGGAGCATTAATAATAGCTTGCTTGATCAGGTTGAATGCTTCATGTTCATCTTGTCCCCATTTAAAATTCGAATTCTTTTTAATCATGGTTTGCAAAGGAGACACGATTCGTGAAAAATATGGAACGAATCTCTTTACAAAATTGATTTGACCAAGGAAAGATTGCATGGATTTTTTGTTATGAGGTAGGGATATTTCGGAAATTCTTTGATTCGGTCGGGATCAATGTGAATACCAGATTTTGACACTATGAATCCTAGAAGTTTCCCTTCACTTAGTGCGAAAAATGATTTATTTGGGTTAAATGAAATTCCATACCTTAAACACCGTTGAAATATTTGTTTCAGGTCTTTGAGATGGTCGCTTTGCTTCTTCAAGTACACTGTTATATCATCCAAATAAATTACTATAGATTTATTGACTAAACCTTTGAATGTGATGTCCATGGCTCTCTGAAATGTGGCACCAGCATTAATCAAACCAAATGGCATCTTCCAATATGCGTATGTGCCCCATTTAGTTCTGAATGTGGTTTTCAACTGATCATCAGGATGTACCAACACTTGATAATATCCTAAAAATCCATCCAAGAAAGACATTAATTCTGAGCCCGCCACTGCCTGCAGTATTTGCTCCATAGGTGGAAGAGGAAAATTGTCTTTTTGAAAGGCTTTGTTAAGGTTCCAAAAATCAATGCAAATCCTAATATCTCCGTTTTTCTTTCTAACGGTTACCATATTGGAGACCCATTTGGAATGTCTGACGGGAAAGATTATCCTGGCTTTCAGTAACTTATTGAGCTGAGTTTTTATCTGATTTTCTAAATTGGGATGGATATTTCTCAGCTTTTGTTGGACAGGTTTTTCGTTATCGATCATTGGAATAGTATGCTGGATGATAGAAGTGTCGTATGTTTTCAGCTCATCATAATTCCAGGCAAAAACATTTTTATATTGTCTTAAAAGATGAATATACACTAGTTTCTCTTCAGGGGCTAGGCTGAGGCCTAGATTAATGTTTTGTGGTTTAGCATCGGTCCCTAGGTTTACTAATTCGTAGTTCAAGGTTGAACTGCAGAGTTTTGAATTGGTAGACCTCTTAAACCGATCTTTCAAACCGTATAAGTCTTATAACTTGACCACTGACTTAGGTATAGCATTATTAGTGCTATTTTGTTGCAATTGTCGATCGTGCTGGTCTTTGTCAATTATTTGATTGGAGTAGGATCCTTCAGACGTGAGGTAATTTACGATATCAGGATCGTCATTGAATACTCTCCAATTTGTGATGTTGTCAGGAATGGACGGTCTAAAGATTAATTCTATTGAGAATCTATATGGACTAAAATCTTCGGAGGGAATAAGCTTAGAAGCTATGTTAGCCAAAAGGTTTGCACTTGCATTTTGGAGTCTGGGGATTGAAGAAATATTAAACGCTGTGAAATGCTCCGTCAGATCTTGTACTAAAGATTGATAGTGTTTTAAGTGACCTGATAAGAAATGTATATTGTTACGTACCTGTTTAACCACAATCTCAGAGTCTCCAAAAACTTGTAGATACTTGACGTCTAACCCGATTGCTTTGTACAGGCCTTGAACCAAAGCCTCGTATTCTGCTATATTGTTTGTGCAATCGAATTCGAGTCTGCATGTGAGCATGATTTTATTTCCTTTTGGACTAATCAGAACACATCCTGCTCCTGCTCCTTCGTTGGATCTAGAGCCATCAAAAAATAATTTCCAAAACAAAGATTTATTTACAGGTTTATCTAAAAAATTGATACATTTCAAACTATTAGTTCGAGAAAATTTTTCGACTTGGGACAAAACAGAGTGTTCTAAATAGGGTGATGCATGAGCATTGAAATTGCTGAGGAAAGAATCTACCGAGTAATTGCCAATGATGCTACTGTTATATACTACTGGTTCATTTTCTCCCTCTAACTCCGTTACTATGTACTTCTGGTGTAGCTCTCGTTCAACTTTTATTTGATTCGGTTTACCATTTTAGGGCAGCCACATGTGCGACCAGTCGGTTGCGAAGTATCCATGGAGTTTCTCTGACTAATCCCTGCTAAGAATTAAGCCATAGAATTCTGCGATATCAGCAACTAGAATGTCAATAACCTGACATACCTTCGGGTTGGATGACAATCTTATGGTTACTTGATTTAGTTCGCCAATCACTTCGACTTGAGATCGATCTAGTTGAACTATGCGCACTACGGATTTCTGTAGTTGAACATTTAATTTGGAACATATAGATTTGGGTAAAATATTTGACGAAGCACCAGAATATACCAAACAATTGTGCACATTTTTATTGAAGATTTCATAAGTAAGGAGAAACGGGGGAGTGTGAGATCTTGATCTTCCTCCAATTAAGGCGATGTCATTTGGACCAATCTTATTGATTGCGTTAGTTGGAGGTCTTCCCATGTTATGGGAAGCTTGAGAAAGTACAGTGGCAGGCAAAGGTGCAACTGGCACGGCATGTAATTCTTTCATCATTATCTTATGTTGATGTTTCAACTTGCTCAGTTCGTAAAGGGTGATATTAGCCCTAGTCTTCTTCATGTTATTGATAATATTGTACTCCATTTCATCCAACACTATCAGTGTTTTCGATGGAGTCATTTCATCTGCTTGGACTGGGCTAGTTTGAGTTGCTTTAGATGTCATTTTCTTTGTTGCAACTTTATCCTTTGTTGCAGAGCTTGCACTCTTCAGCTTAGGGGTAGTTTGGGGAGGATCAAGCTGATTTTTGCTTCGTGTGCTAACTGGGAATACTTCTTGATCTTCTTCTTGTGGGAGGATGAAATCCCACATTCCTTGTAATTCCACAACTTCTTCGTCATCGGTCTGCCCTTTAGTGGAAATTTCCTCTTCCTCTTCCTTGGATTCAGCATTTGAAATGGCATTGGGTGGCTTTGCATCTGTTGAAGGACCTCTTTTAAAAGCTCTGTAGGGATTTTTCAAAGAAGTTTCTGCTACTTGCTTTTTTATGTCGACCATCTCATTAGACATATTCTTTATAACTTTCTGCAATCCTTCCAAATCAAAAGGATCTTTTTCTTGTTTCTTCTTGGAGTCTTCCTTGAAGGTGACTTTTTTGGACTTACGTTCCTCTATCGCGGATCTCTTTTCCAGGGCTATTATTCGTTTCTCTAGTGCTATTGCCTCTTTCATGTTATCAGCTAAGGTTATTTTATTTTCCCTATCCACGAAGATGGCTATGTTCGATGGCAGAGTGGTGATATACCATTCACATCGTACTTCTTCACTGGGCTGGGAAGCAGTAGGAATTTTGTTGAAAATTTTGTTGAGCCGTAAATTGAAATCCTTGATAGGCTCTCTAGCTTCGGCTTTAAGATTGGATAGGTCATTGATTAACGTTACCGTCGACCTGTCATCAGCAAACTTGGTTAGGAATTGGTCTTGGAAGATGTCCCAACTTGTGACGGATCCAGAGGGTAATGAAAAGTACCATGACCTGGCTGTTCCTTGCAGTGTATAGGGAAAAAGCCGAAAACAGCATCTTCATTAGTAACTTCATTGAGATTAATGGAAAGCATGAAGTTGTTTATGTGCTCTTCTGCTAGCATGCCTGCCTCGGGATTGAATTTAGGCAACCATTTCTCAGGATGGATCGGTATTTGACTAAAGGGTGCAGGCATTAAGACTGCCCCAGGGTTATTCCATGGAGATTGGGCCATTGTTGAACTGCTAATAGAGGAAAGTGCAGAAGATGATCCCTATGGCTGGGAGGATGAGGATACTATGATCGTAGATGATTGAAGAGGATTTGTGGGGGTTCTAGTGGACGGATGGACGATGATCTGGAGTGGAGGTGTGGATGGTTAACTTCGCAGTGAAGTAGTTGAGATGGATGATGCTGACGAAAGAGTCTCATTGTCAGACTCTTGCGGTGATTTCCTCGCTCTTTTCCTGGTGGGAAGAGGTAATTCGGTTCGCTGGACACCAAGATTTTCACTCTTTAGCCTGGTCAGGGGATGAGTAGGGTTGTATTGCGAAGTCACGCTGCCTTGAGATTTATCAGACCTCTGAGGAGAAATGGAAAATCGCTGAAGTTTGTGAATCAGGGATTCGACTTCAGGAAGTTCAACGGTAGATTGTTCTGAAATATCAAGGTGTGTAGTAGCGGTTGATACTCGAGCGACTTCTGGCTCTGGATTTAAATGTAATGGGGAAGTCGGGGGAGTTGATGAGGGTGATTTACTCTTAGAATGGTATTCAGATTTGGATTTACTTGCCATTCATAGTTCAGGCCCTCCTTCTAGCGCCAAATATGTTGAAGCCCCGAAAATCGGGTCGACAACAAGGGGGATACCCACCCGGTCTAGACCTTGGTTGGCAGCTCCTTATCCATTTGGTATAGCGGGTCCAACTGGAGATAATGGGACCAATTTCCAAATCTATGGGTGTGTGTGTGTAGAATTGGATGTTGCTAATCTAACAGTTCCTATTTAAGCTATTCTAATTCAAAATTTAATCTAATCCTATGCTATTGTAATCTAATAAACAACACATCTAAGTCTATGCTAACCCGAGATGTAATTCTTCTATTATGCAATCTAAAGAGATTTCAAATAACGACTGGTAATAAAGATCATTCAGTGATTATAAAAAGGAAATCAATTTAAGATGAACCACTTCGCATAAAAAGTTAGATGAAACAGTTGTAAACAACATATCGCATAATGAGCTATTCATACATTAAACATAAATAAATAGCTACCACCGTACAAAAGTGCCAAATGATAACTCAAGCATTCATGCAATAACATATAAACAACTAAAAACTGTATATCACTTTAGAAATGGTCAAGAGATAAAAGTACCATTTATGACTGGTCCTACTCATAAACTTCAAGCAACAATGATTTATCTCTCCTTGCTCTAACATCTACTAAGAGTACAAAAGTGCAACATCAGTAGCAGATATCAAATGCAAACATCAACAAATCTTGATCCATTCATTCACCAAAACCTCCTATGAGGGTGCAAAAGTGCATGTTCTGAGGACAAGTTTTTGATAAATTTCTGGACCCTTCTCTAAATGCATGAGAAGGGTTTAAATACTACTAATTAAATAACTTAATTACACAGACTCAAGATACGGTTTAAATGACTGCCCTTTTTCTAAGAAAAACTATTTCTAAAAATTAAATCTAATATCTAACTAATTCTGCATTTTCTCCTTAATGTTGCGAGCATTCAATATTTTCCTGGGTAGAGTCGGATGACTGTGTTCCACTTTTGGTTGAGCTAAGAAAATAGTAATGGTAAGATTTTGCACCATATTTTCAGCAAAATAGAAGATATACTTGAGAATCATCCTCGGGCTATGTTGATTTACTGTGTATTCTCAATAATAATCCAAATTCCACTTGGTTAATCCTCAAATTGCCTCTGCCTTTGCTTTCTTGCATTTTCCGGGCTTATGATTGACTGAGCAGTGAACGACTTTGCTTTTTTAACAGTTTTCTCAGCAATGCCCGATAAGCGCCATAGTTAAGGACTTTGCTTTTTTAACAATTTTCTCAGCGATGCGCGATTAGCGCTAGGCGCTAATCGCACATCGAAAACTGCCTCCGTTCTTTGATCAGGGCGTTTCTGGTGCATTTTTCGCCTTTAGCGCCTTTTGCTTCACCGGGTATAAGCTTCAAAATTTTGTAAACATATTGCTTTCAGGAGCCTCTGACCTTGAGCATTAAATCACCTATTGATATCAGCATTGTTCAACTACTCATTCAACCATGGCTCTGACTGAAAGATCTGTAATGGATAGCTCAACAACTCTCTGTAAATTTCTGGTTCTGTTGCATGCGGTATATGTTCATGAGGGCATCTTTTCTCTGTTTTCTGAGAATTTGTAGCTTTACCCTTTTCCTTTAACGCTTCCTGCACATTGCTTCATGTTGTTTCTGTTTTTCATTCCTACAGTTCACACATGAGGAGAGAGTAATGATAATAAAAATCGACAAGAAAGCTCTCATTTCTACGGATGTACAGAAACATGCCACCTAATGTGAACTAACTCTTTGAAAAACACAAAATTGTCTTTCATTAACACTTGGCATATCATTCATTAATTTTCATTAAAGCGCGTATCCAATTTTTGGTTTATGGATAGCTTTTCTTGAATGTTGAGCTGGGAAAAATCTGCGATGGACAGTTTATGTGATTCGCATCGCAGCATCGCATCATCGCAGTATCACATTATCGCATTTTCATTAAGATGTGTTATCGCAAGGTTGCCCAATCATGCTTATCGCAGAATCGCAGATCGCAGTATCACGCGATCGCAAGTTCACAGATTGCACTGTCGCGTTATCGCAAGATCGGAGGTTGTTACAATCGTTAAATGGTTATGTGTTTTTTAATGCGATATTGCGATATGTGATATCGTATATCGGCCATCGGCGATTTTTTAAGGTTATTCCAATATGAGTGTTTCTTAATGTATGCGATGCGATGGAATTCGCGTCTTACTTTTGAAGTTTATCATTTTTAATCATAAGGAAGTATCCTATCTTCTTCGCGCAATGCGATGTTTTCTTGAGTATAAGCCTTAATTGAATTTTTTGAATTTTTCACTAAGGGTCCCCACTTACTTAGTGTTATTGCTAATACTAAATAAGGAGGGGGGTTGTTGGTGGCCACAATAGGATGGCGAATCAGTAAAAAATCATCCCCATGGGGCGGTTGTAGGGGGTGACTATGGACATTGAGGGAGCGAGCATGTAGGTGAATTTTGAAGTAATAGAGATAGTAGAAAATAGCAATCCCTGCCCTGTGCTCCTGGGATTGACTAGGATACTGATATGAGCAGGTTAATCGACCTGAAGAAGCGAAAGATGATATTTGAGAAGAAATCAGTGCACGTAATAATACCACTGCATCTTACTGAAGGATCGCACTATACAGAACCAGTCTGCGATTATGAGAGTGATGATGATTTGGACTGCATCTATAAGATAACAGTGGGAGACCAAGACTGGGTGAATCCCACCATGGATGGACGGATTACATGGGATCGTGAGAGTTCTTGCGCTTTGGATTCTGACGAAGAAATAGAACGCTGGCAAAATCGGTTACACAAAGTAACTACGTTGAATTACAACATGATGACCCGATCGCTACGCTATGTGTCATCAGAGGAAATAAATCTGCCTATTTATGATGGTCTAAATGAGGTAGATATCCTTTTGGATGCATTTGAAAGGGAGATACTAGAAAAACACCGCTTCCAGGCCTTGGACTGGGCACTACGTGCTACGCTCGCAAGATGGTGGGGTACGTACAAGGGAAGCTTTGATGATTAGCATGAATGTAGGAGCATGATGAGAACATGATTTGGGAAGCCAAAGATGTGACTGACAAACAAGTATGATGGACAGAATGATTGGCATGCGCATCTGGCCAAATGGACGCAGGCTTATGGAGAAAAGCCCCAACCTAAGTGGGTGCACCTGTTTTGTCATACCTTGGATGTTATCCGAATGAATTGGTATATAGAAACAGAGCTCTGCCATGGGACAGGTGACTGGTATATCCTATGCGAAGGATTCGTGATGACATTCAGTTTTGAGGACAGGTTTGACAATATTGATGAAGCACTATAAGAGGTGAAAGCAGCCATCTTTAGGATACCACAGGATCCTTTAGACCTAATTCAGCTTGAATGTGCTACTCACCTGAGTCACACACTCAAATTTTATAATGTAACTACTGCAGATGAGGATGAGGATCCGTAGGAGATTAACATTCTAGGAACAGAAGGCCATCGCGAGGTTGAAGGACTATAGATTGAGAACACTAATATAACCGTGCTAGTGAAAACAAAACAAGTGAACATTGGTACAGAGGAAGAACCCAAATTCGTGAATATTGGACACTACTGGGATGATGCGATGGTGGATAAGGTTACTAAATTGCTCTGTTAATACCAAGACATATTCCCTACCAATTTTACGGATTTGAAAGGAAAAATCGGAGATCTAGGAGTGATGAAGATCACATTAAGTCTCAATGTGAATCCAGTTAAGGAGAGTCCTTACCGCCTCAATCCGAAATATAAGGAGAAGGTCCACTTAGAGCTAGATAATATGCTAGGGGCAGGCATAATTAAGCCTATGGAAGAATCTGATTGGGTAAGCCCAATGGTGATGCAAGAGAAGAAGTAGAAGGATGAGATAAGGATTTGCATGGATCTCAGAAAACTGAATCACGCTTATGTCCATGATCCTTTTCCAACTCTATTCACTGATGAAGTTTTGGACATTGTAAGGGGCCAGGAGGCTTATTCTTTCACTGATGGATTTTATGGGCACCATTAAATAGAAATCATGTCAGAAGAAAGAAGCAAGACAACCTTCGCGATGGAGTGGGGATGTTTCTAGTAAAATGTGATGCCTTTCAGAGTGAAGAATGCACCTGCGATTTTCTTGCACGTAGTTGTTGTTGCGTTCAAAGAATTTGTTCATAAATCCCTGGAAGAGAGTCTTGCACAGTTGGATGAGCTTGAAGAGGAGATATTTCTGGCTGGATTTCATCAAAGGTCCAAAAGAAACGCGAAAAAGCATGGCATGACCAACGTATTAAGTTGCGCACCTTTAAGGTGAATGAATTGGTGTTGTTGTATGATAGTAAGTTTGATAAATTCCCCAAAAAAATTAAGATGCACTGGTTAGGGCCTTATGTTATTAAGAAGATTACTGATGGAGGAGTGGTACAGCTGGTCAAATTAAATGGAGAACCCTTCCCAGGAAAGGTGAATGGCAGTCGCTTGAGGCCATACACCAGCGGTCTGACCATGTGACTAAATGAAAGTAGCATAGTCTTAATTCTTCGGGAAGCTGAAAGGATGCACGGGACTATAAACTACACTACCTAGGTTGGGGAGTTGTGCGATTTTAGGACCGCACTAAGCAGGGAGGTGTCACAGGGTCCGCGACAGCACAAAGGCAGTTATGCTACTCGTGGAAATAATGCGTAGGTCTGCCGGAAGGTGACCGTTAAAGTCACTGTTCATGATTTGATGGTCAGATTGTGGCCAAATGGAGTGGTCGACAGGCATTTAAGGTGAAATTTATGGGTTAGATTCTTGAAAATCTATCGCCAATCTAGCATTAATGAGCCGAATGTGGGGGGAATGGTCGGATTTGAATTCAAAAGGCCCTATAAATTACAAGTGGTTGTCCAGAAAAAAACACTTGGCATTTTGAAGATTTAGTTGTCTCGCTATCAGGTGTGTATGGACCGTGTGAATTTTGAGGCTTTCAAAGCAATTTCAGCGTTTGAGAGATTGTCGAAGGAGTGGAAGAAGTCCAACAGGTAGCCGCTCAGCACGCTACTGAGGTTGCAGTCATCCAAATGGAGCTAGGAGGTATTTGGGCTAAGATCTCCACACCTGTAGAGTGACTCGAGGGCGACTCACGATGTTTGTGTTGGGGGCCTATTGGGTGCGGGAAACCCCAAGGATAGTTTTGGGGATAAAAGCGCATATTTTGGTCAAATTTTGTAATCCAAGTGTAAAGTCTCTGCATTTTTTGATCACAGAGCACGTAGGTGTTAAATAATAATAGGGTTGTCTGCCCTTATTTTGGAAATGTAATGTCAGTTGTAGAAGGTCTACCCATGGTCCGTAGACCATGGAATTATATAAACAGAGCTAAGCTAAGTAGTTTAAAAGCAATAAAAAAGAATAGAAGATAGACACACGAAGATATGATGTATGAGAGATAGCTATGAGGTAGAAGTCTAAGTTTGGGTCGTAGCATAGGTAAAGGCACTGCAGCTGAGTGCACATAGGCCTAGGGTAGAAATATGTAGTTGAGTATGCAGACCCCTACAATTGAGTGTGCAGGGGAGTCAAGTCTGTAATCTTTTGGAATTATCAATAAAGAGAAGTATTCTACAACTTTTGTGTCTTTATTTCTTGTTTATGCATCTTGTTATGTTGGGTATGAATTTCACTTATAATGCTTATATGATGCACGGATATATGTAAATGTGTTGGTTAAGTGAACACAGGTAAGAACATATGTTTACGCGAAGCTAAATAAGACTAGTTTATAAGATAAGTAAGACACTTAGCCTAGTTTGGGAGATATTGCAGTTCGCTATCCTAGCAATGCGAAAGTCCCTAAGCCACAGATTAGGGTTGCGTAAAAGCCAATTGTACCCTTTCATGAAGGTACTGAAGGGTGGAATAGAGGGCTAAGAAACCTACGTGAAGGCGGGTATAGCCGGAATAAACCGACATCACAACCATCTTTGGGTGCGGAAACTCGGTTCTAGCATCCCCCCATACTGCTTCGAGTGAGACATTAGTTTGCGCTTCCCGGGATGATGTTGAAAGGGCCAGTAGTGTAGGGATTTATTTGGATAATTAACGCTGAACCTGGGTCAGGCCCCCTCAAGCCAACAACCTAGTTGAGGGTGGCATGAGTATAATTCCATCTATTGTTTATATAGCACTGTCACCTTGAAGTTTGTACAAACCTCGGGTTGATAAATAGAGTTGAGGAGCCCCTCAGAGTTGCAGCACTCTTGGTACAATACTAGGGCTCGCCAATTTTTGGCGTCGTTTCCTGGGAGGTGTCTAGGTAAATGTTATTTATGCTTAAGCATTGCTTTCTATTTTACATTCAGTTTTGAAAAAAAAAAAAAAAAAAAAAATTTCTTTCATGCCTCGTAGGAATAGATATACTCAAATAAAATTCTTACCAAACACCCCCACACCCTCAAATAGTCAACCTTCACTCTTCTTCGATGACTGTCAGCTTCCATCTCTAACTACACGGGAGTTAGAAGACCCCTTAGGTGAACAACTTGAATTTTTGAAGAACCTATTAGGGAAGAAGAAGAACCCATTTCACCTTCCCAAACAATGGGTGAAAATAGGAATGAGGAGTTTCCCTATTTGAGAAACTAATGGAGAGGCTAGAATGAATAATATAAACCCTACTACCCTTCCTACTTCCATGGATTAACCTCTGAGGACCCTGATACTTTTATGTTTGAGTTTGATGTTGTATGCAGGACCTACGACTATACCTTTGAGGACCAGAAACTGAAGTTATTCCCATCTACCCTTAAGTATGCAGCCTTGCGTTGGTTTATGGATATGCCTGGGGATAACATCAATACCTAGGCACAAATGCAACAAGCCTTTAACAATAAGTACAAGGGCTACTGTAGGTCCAAATAAACCAAAGAAGAGATATTTAGAATGACTCTTAGAGAGGAAATGGTGGAAACCTTAAACATGTTATCTTGGGGACACATCTATTAGTTATCCTATGAATACATCAAAACAGTGTTGAAGAACCATTGTAGGGCTATTAGGAAGAAGGGTAGGGCTAGTCAAGGTTTGGTCAGTTCATGTGCCTCCACAACATCTGTCAAGAATGAAATTAGAAACATGTTGGAGGACTTTAAAATTCAAATGATGCATACCTTTGCTTTGAAAATGGATACCATTAAGATCAAGAGGAGACAGGAGGAGGTAGAGAGGGTCTTAGCTATTTTTTTCCCTAAATGCACTAAAAGGCACCCAAAAAACCAACGTCCATTAAATGTCGTAGAAGTCCTCTCAACCTGTGAGGAAAACCATGCAACAAATAAATGTATTTATTTGCTTAGATTAAAATCTGTATACCAAGGGGCATAAGGTGCGGCTAAGAACCTTTGTTTTATCAATCAAAGTAGGCCTCAAGTACCTCGGCCATACCACTAGGGCATGCAAGGTGCATCCTACTCTTATTACCATCCCAACCAAAATGCACCCTTTCCATCTTGGTACTCTTCCACTCATCCATCATGGTCCACACCTCCTTCTTAGCCTTATGCACCTCAATATCCTCCCCAACCTGTCAATCAACCATTTCAGCCATATGCTTCTCCACATCCTCAATGGAATAACCCATCACAAGGGTGGAAGCCTCAACTCAACCAACATCCTACTTTACTTCCTCCACCTCCATCTCAACCACAACTCACTCATTCTGCTCCACCCAAGCTACCTCAGATGCCTACTCAACCCAATCTAAACCCGAATAACAAGAAAGAACAACATGTCTACAATGGAGAGACACCTTACCGTGCTTATGTTGTGGATATTCAAGAAATCAACCTCAGGTCTAGAAGACTGCTCCCAGATAATCAACCTCCATCTCCACCTAAGTATCTTCAAGAGGAAAAGAAAGAGAGTATCCCTCAAGTAAATCCACTTCCTTTTCTTGGTAGATTGATCCATCTTAACTAGAACACCCCAAAAGAAACTGAACTTCCGCGAGAACTGAAGAATCTGTCTGTTAAAATACCCCTCCTCCAAGCCATTAAGGATGTTACCATATACAATAAGCTTATCGAAGAGAAATGTTACAAAACACCCTGGGAGAAGAAAAAGAGACACCCCCACCATCAATGTTATTGGTCAATTATGTGACTTGATGCTAGGGATAGAGATTTGTCTAAAATATCTAGACCATGGAAGTCTAGTGGTATATGTGCACATTGATGGAATCATTTTCCCTCACACCCTAATTAATCTTGTGGTTTCCATCAATATGATGACTAAAGAAACCATGCTAAAAATAAACTTCCAAGGATCCTTGAGAAAGACCACTACAGTGCTGCAACTTGTGGATAGATCCACAATGGCTCCTAAGGGATTTGTTGAGAATGTAATGGTCTCTATTGACTCCTCAGGCTATCCTACTCACTTCTTGGTTCTCCAACCCAAAACTAAATTCAATGGTTATCCTCTCATCATGGGAAGGCCATGGTTAGACACTAATGGTGCTTACATAAGTTGCAGGGCCAGGAACATGACCATTAAGAGTGCCTTTTTTTCCAAACAGTTGGTATTGTACCCTCCTTTGTGGCCATCCATCGAGTATGAATTACCCCTATGGTTAGAAGAGGAGGAGGAAGATGAAGTGTATTAATGAGCCTTGGTATTGCAACAAGAATGTTGCAACTCCCAAGGCTACCAAATTTAATTATCAACCCGGGGTCTGTACAAACTTAAGAGGTATCAACACTATATGTTCATAATACAATGTGTCCTTCCTTTGATGTCATATGTAATGGAGTTCATGTAATGAAATCAAATCCTAAACTAGTTGCATAAAATGAAATGCTTGAAATGGAAACCTTAACCTATTGCAAGAATGAAAATACAAGGAAAGAAACCTACTCTAATTGAATAAAATAAACATCATGAATTAAATTTCAACCAATACATTTCAAAGAGTATAGATCCATTAATAGAATTCATTGGATGTGGCAATCAAGAAAATCGTCATTGTATTATCTAATTCATAAATTTGTCCATTAACTAAAATTGCTGAAATATTTTGCATGGGTAAAGAGGAAAGTATTAAGTGGCATTTAGTCTTCCCTAATAATTGACATAGAGCCTAGGTGTCTTTATTCAACCCTAAGTGACAATAACCAAGCTTCTTAAATGAATCTAGGCAAGTATATACATGTTGGAAGGCTACTACAGGGTTTCCTGTAGTTTACTAGAGGAAACAAAAAATTTGTTATAAGGAGTTATAATTCACAGAATGACCAACCAAATCAAATCCAAATTGGTTGATACAACTATTTTTAATTAATAGGATGTCTTAGGTATCCATTCAAATTGCAGTCAGTCAAAAATACTTATGTTAACCCATGCTAAAAAATGATAGAAAATTACTAGTCTAAAATCTAGAAATTCGAGAAGTAGTGAGCTAGTAAATTTACCAAATGCCTAACCTAATGATGTGAAAATTAAATGGGGTAATTTTTTTTATTAACTGATTTTTTTTTTATCTGATGCAAGTGAATCAAATTGATTGAATCTTGTTAGCATCCTCTAAAAAATAGTAGAAATTTACTGTTATTTGCCACAAAGGACTTCCATAAATCTAGATTTGGGAATAATCAAGCTAATCCAAGTAGCTCAACGATTACTATGACCTTCCACAGTTGTTACAATTATGAAATTATGCCTTTTATCCTGAAAAATAGCTTAATTCAACCATTTAACCCAATCCTAAAACAAGAAACCACTAATACTAAATGCAGAAATAGAAAAAAATTAAGAACAGGAGATACATGTGAATAAGAAGTGAAAAGAAGAAAAGTAAATGATACAAAAGGGATCTAAGGCTCCTGGAATGGCCAAGCCCAAGGAACTTAGAGTCTTATGAAGGAGACCAAGATTTAGAAGCTGAACATGAAACCAATCTTCGTTATTTCCATCAATACAATTACATCCCTGTAGAAAACGAAAGTGGAGCTGCAAAAATATGCATTCTCTCCACGAGAAGAATATTAAAAATCAACCTCTATTTGCGAATTCAACTTGGTACATATGAAAAATGATTATGAATCACCCCCCATGAAAGGAGGAAGCTTTCCCCACCAAAATTCATTGATTAATGGATCTGGTTCCCAATACTAGGAATCTCCATTAAATGGCAGGGAACACATTCCTAGATTTTCTCAATCATTGGAGCTCGAGAATATGTGCAATTATTTTAGAATATATTCTTGATTTATTATTTAATATTGGTCCTCCTGTAGTAGGGAGTAAGTCCCCAAATTTTCTCCTCATCCAAATCTTCATAATCTGCCCAATATTCTCACAATATTCCACAAAAATAAATAATATTACACAAATATATGAAATTGTCCATAAACCTTCCTAATGAACATATTAAAGTTAAAATAAATTATCTAATGCAAAAAGAGAGGTTTAATGTGCTGAAGGATGGCCAGATGGGCCTTAATTTATGTCTAATTTAGAGGCCAATCGTACCCCCTGTTGAAAGTGTTGCTCATCCTCTAAGAAACTATGTGACCTCATTATCCCTCAATCATGGCCACGGTGGGCTCTCTCTTGTGCATTCCTCATTTTTTTCTCTTATGAATCTTGGTTGTAAGTTCTGCAAGGACAAGAAAAAAAATGTAGTTGTTCTTTTCATGATTGTTTAACGATATTTCAAGAAAAAAAAACATAACTTTCCTCTTTGCAAGTGAACTTTGTTGGCTTATAGATCCATTTCATTCATATCCTCTCCCTTGAAACCTATATTCCATTTTTACTCATTTTTCCAAAACTATTTGTGCATAGAGAAAACCACAATGTTTCTTGAGACAATTAGCCTACCTTCCTTCCCTTATTCAAGATGGGTTCTTGAATATTTTTCAATTTGGCAAGGTCTTCCACATCCTTTTACATCCTCCTGCTACCTCTTTCCACCATTTTAACACCTCTGAAACCTTCAAAATGCCTTTAGATGAGAATTAGGACATCCTGTAGTAATTCCTGCAGTAACTACATGAAACCTTGTAGTAGCCTGTAGTAGCTACAAGAATCCCTGTAGTAGGTTGTTTCAACCTATTTTAAGCAAAAATGATAGCCTAAGCCTATGATAGGCCTTCAACTTGAATTCCATGCCTTTCTCACCTTCCTATAACATCTTTTAGGAGATGGACAAAAGCTAGAAAGACATTACATATCTCTTGGAAAGACTTTTTACATCACCATAGTTTTAGTTATATTTTGATGGCGAATGTCTTCTTGCCTTTTTTTCCCTCTTCTTCTATTTTGTGGCCTAGATTATTGCGTAATGGCCTTGGACTATTTATATTAGGTCTCTCTTAGGTACTTCCATTTTGGTTTTTAGCACAATTTATTTCTTTCTTCCTTCTTGTATCTGCATTTTTCTTCTTGTAGCAGTCATTCCTTCTCTTTTAGGGTCTTCTAACTATATGGGAATGATGAGAAATGATGTATAGAGTTTGGGCGATGATGCTAGCACCCAAAGAGAGTAGTCTAGGTTTTTGAAATTGGAGAGGATGTGCTCAGTGTGTTTTTTTCAAGAATTTTTCAGGGTGAAACAGAGTGTAGGGTTTTTTCTTGAACAATGATAATTTTTTTCTTGTGAAATGGGATGGGTGAGTGATGGATATATAGTGGATATGAAGCGGATGGAGGGTTTGGAGTGCTTTAGTGACTTTTCCTTTGCACAAATTTCATCTTTTAATTCTTGTCCCAATTCCTCGAAATAATCACCCTTCATAATTTGGATTTTCCACATTGCATGAGTGAAGGAGTGATTTGAAATTAGCTAGTTGAAGGTGGTCGAGACTACTACCGCATCCTTAGCTTATAAAATCTAGTCCCTCATGCATTGACAATAAATTTCTAACTATAATATGCTCAATAGAAGAGGTCAAGAATATTTCATTCCTGTACCTATTTCATGGCTATTTGAGAGACACACATGACGCTGCTGAGTTGATGATCGATCCATGGTCCTCTTGAGGTGACAATTTCCTTTGTTTTATTTTTCATGGGTCCTCATATATTGGTGATTCTAATCCTTTGTCTTCCAGTTATGATGAGCAAGCTATCTTAGTCAAATCCGGCCATTTTGGAGTGCTGGGATTGGCCATCGATGATGTTCACCTTTCCCACACTTTATGTCACATTTTGTACCTTCCTATAGCTTTCAACCTATTTTCTGTAATAAAATAGGACATCATGTAGTACTATATGAAACCTTGTAGCATCTTGTTTAAACCCATATCTCCCAAATGGTATACTCGATTGACTTGAACTTTTCTGAGCATGTTTCCATCCTCCTTATGCACCTCCCCATAAAACAACTTTGCAATTGGATGCACGAATATCGAGGAAATTAAAAAATGGTTGTAGGTGATGGAGGTCGATTTCTCAAAAAATGTGCACTAGAATTTGCTAAAATTTATTGGGAATATTACCATAATCAATATGCATCTCCCCATGAAACAACTTTACGAATGGATGCATGAATATCGATAAAATTCAAAAATGGTTGAAGGTGATGGAGGTCAATTTCTCGAAAACTATGCACTGGAATTTGCTGTAATTTCTTAAGCATGTTACTATCATCCATATGCATCTCTACCTAAACCAACTTGGTAAATGGATGCATGGTTTTCAAGATATGACAAAAATAAATTTTTTCTCCATGTATTTCTATTTCTTGTAGTAAAACAAAGCCTTCCTGTAGTATTTTAGGATAGCAAGGAAAATGAATGGGAAAAGCTTGGGAATGATGGGTGGATAGTGGAAATAGATGAGGGTGATGGATTGGCATGGCCTTGGTCCTTCTGGAGCATCTGAGCAAAGGAGGAGAAAGTCAAAGTTTGACTTCCTTTGACTAGAATTTTGACAAAATTTTTCTTTTCTGTTTTCTTTTGGTGCCAACTTGTTTTTGTTCATTGCAGATGTTGGAGAGCATCTGCATTCATCAGAGAGATACAAGGATAAAAGTTTTTTTTATTTTTTTCCCATTTTTTTCTTCTAGGCCTACTAGTCGCCTAAATGAGGTTTTCAACTAGTAGGTCTACCTAGGCGTCTCAAAGGAGGATTTCACCTAGGATCTTTTCTTTTTTCTATTTTTTATTTTTTTCCAACACATTGACCGCCTCATGGAGGTTTTTCATCAATGACCCAATATAAGTTGCCTAAAAGGTGGTTTTCACCTGAGATTTTATTTTTTCTCTTAATTTTCATTTTTTATTTCTTTTCCTATCCTACTCTCTTTAAACAAAAATCATTTGCAAGTGTAGGAATACTTCCAATGGAACCACTTCCATAACTGGATGACATATAAAATCATATGTAGGTTCGAAACATATTCTTTGAGATGTACCTGAATGTAAGAGATCAAATGCTCTGACTTTGATCATATCAAGCACAATTAAAGAATAAAGTATTGTTGCAACTTAGTGATTGTCTAGAACCATATTTCAATATAGTTCTGATGCCCTTGGTCCATTTTTTGATTTCGATCATCTTGGATGTCGTCTTCTTCCATGTAATTGAAATCTTCTTCCTTTTGCAGATTATTCTCTTGAACACATGGACAATATGATGGTAAACATGAGGGCACTTTCCCAATCTCTGATTCTCATGTCTAATCTTCATCAAATGCAGGCAATGATTCTTTAGTATTCTCATTTGAATCTTTTTTTTTTTCTGTGTGTTGCCCTTCATGGTATCAAGAGAATCTCATTTTTGTGATACTCTTCCTAAGCTAATATGAATACCATTTTGGTCAAGAGGAATTGTTTGGAAGTGTTGTACATCAATAAGTGGGCTGAGCTACTTCATTGTGTGGATTCAAAAATGGTGGTATAGGTAGTTGAGTGGGAGTGGATATTTGAGATGGATGTGGCTGGGGTTGTGGTTGTTGTGGATGTGAATGGTAGGGATAACATGGAGTTGGGTATGGAGGATATTGAGGAGAATATTGAGGATATTGTGGATGGATCCCATATGTTCCTTTCCAACCTTGTTGCCAAGGTCGGTTTTGGGGCTGAGATGACCGAGGTTTCCAAGGAAAGGGTGTGTTACAATTATTTTGAGATGGATTTGCATAAGATTGAAATTGTGAATAGGCTCTTGCATCATATTAGGTTGAATAGGCTGCCATGGTCCTCTTGGAGCTACATAACATATTTCCATTGGAAATTGACTTGCTCCATTGTTCTCTTGGTAAACTTCCTTCAACCTTGGTAATGAGGGGCAATATGTATTAATATGTGATTCTACATGGGCAACACAAATATCAGCATATTCTTTTTCCTCATATTGCATTCTTAACTTTTCTACTAGTTTGGCTAGATTTCTAAGACTTTCTGTTTTAAAGTCATCAAACAAATTTCTAAGTTTATCTTGACTTACCAATCTTGATGTTGATTTACTTACTCTTGCCCTTCCTCTTGATATGTGTCTTTATGTTTCACAAATTTCTTCAAATGATAATTGGTATACATCACCTCTACTCATGAGATGAAGGAGATCAATCCACTCATCCCTAATTGTTCTAAGTAAGAGGGTATTTAGTGTGTCGGATCCTAAATGATGTAGTTTTTCCCTCTTAACATTATACATGAACCTCTTTATTAAATCCTCAAGGCTCTCATCTTCATTTTGATTCATTCTAAATATTTCTTCGTAAGATCATGATCTTTATCTTTTTTTATAACTATATTTTGCATATCATTCCATGATCTTATTGAATTGGTCACTAAACTCATGAAGCATTTAAGAGCTCTATCCTTCAATGTTGCCAGAAACAATCTCAGTTTTTGAGTTTTTAATAAGTAACCATAAGATCTATAAACAATTTGAAATTCAAAGAGAAAGGTTTCTCGTTCCTCTAACCTTAGACCATGAAAGTTTGGAGGAAACGATTGAGGGATGTTCACAATGTGCACATTGACATCAGTATCTTGAATGGAAAATCCAAGAGGATATTCTTCATTGTCATCATTTCCATCCATTTATTCTTCCTTGCCTACCACCTCTTCTTCTTCTACCTGCAACAATGAATGGCGATGTGGCTCTCGATGCACCACGTGATCAAATAGGAGGGTTTTTGTTGGAGAAGTATTTTTAATTTATTTATTTTTGAATAATAATGTTAATACAATGAATATGCGTAATGAAAATTTTTTGTTCTTGCAGAAAGTAAAAGAAATTAATCAACTAGGGAAGAAGAGAATGCATACATTGACACCTCCCTGGCAATGGCACCAAAATGTGATGAGCCTCGATATTGCAACAAGAATGTTGCACCTCCCAAGGCTACCAACTTTAATTATCAACTCGGGGTCTGTAAAAACTTAAGAGGTATTGGCAATATATGTGTAGCATATAATGTGACCTTCCTTTGATGTCATGATGTAATGGAGTGCATGTAATGAAATCAAATCCTAAACTAATTGCAAAAAATGAGATGCTCGAAATAGAAACCTTAACCTATTGCAATAAAGAAAATACAAGGAAAGAAACCTACTCTAATTGTATAAAGTAAATATCATGAACTAAATGTAAACCATTGAATTTCAAAGATTTTAGATCCATTAATAGAGTTCATTGGATGTGGAAATCAAGAAAATCATTATTGTATTATCCAATTCATAAATTTGTCCATTAACCCAAATCGCTAAAATATTTTTCATTCGTAAAGAGGCAAGTCATAAGCGGTGTTTATTCTTCCCTAATAATTGATTTAGAGCCTACAAGTCTTTATTAAACTGCAAAGGATAATAACAAATCTTATTGAGAAAATTTGGGCAAGTATATATATGTTGGAAGACTACTACAGTGTTTCGTGTAGTTTACTACAGGAAACAATAGATTTTCTATAGGGAGTTATAATTCACCAAATGACAAACCAAATAAAATCAAAATTGGATGAGACAAATTATTGTATTTAATAGGATGTCTTAGGTCTCCATTACAAGTGGAATCACTCAAACATACCTCTGTTAACCAATGCTAAAAAATGACAGAAAATTACTAGTCTAAAATCTAGAAATTGGAGAACTAGTGAGCTAGTAAATCTAGCAAATGCCTAACCTAATAAGTGAAAATGCAATGGGGTAGTTATTTTATTTAACTAAAAGAAAAAATTGATCTAACACAAGTGGAATCAACTTGATTGAAGCTCATTAGAATTCTGTAAAAAATAACAGAAATTTACTGTTATTTTCCACAAAAGTCTTCCATAAATCTAGATTTGGGAATAAGCAGGCTAATTCAAGGAGCTAAATTATTACTATGACCTTCCAAAGCTGTTACAACAATGAGATGATGCTTTTGATCCTACAAAATAACTAACTTCAACCATTTAACCCAATCCTACAACAAGAAATCATTAATACTAAATGCAGAAATAGAAAAAAACAAGAACCACAGATGCATGTGAATAAGAAGTGAAAATAAGAAAAGTAAATGATACGAAAGGGCCCTAAGGATCCTTATATGGCCAATCCAAAGAAAAATCAAATTCCTATGAAGGAGAAAAATATTTAGAAGCTTAACATGACAACAATCTTCATTATTTCCATCAATACCATTACATCGCTGCAGAAAATGAAAGTGGAGTTTTAAAAATATGAGTTCTCTTCACAAGAAGACTAATAAAAATCAACCCCTAGAGGAAAATTCGACTTGGTACTTATAAAAAATGATTAGGAATCATCCCCCATAAATATAGGAATCTTTCTCCACCAAAATCCCTTGATTACTCGATATGGTTCCCAATACTAGGAATCTGCATTAAATGGCAGGGAACACATTCATAGATTTTATCAATCATTGAAGCTCCATAATTTGTGCAATTATTTCAGAATATATTCTTCATTTATTATTTAATATTTATCCTCGTGTAATAGGGAGCATGTCCCTAAATTATCTCCTCCTCCAAATCTTCATAATCTGCCCAATATTCTCATAATATTCCACATAAATAAATAATATTAGGCAAAAAGATGCAATTATCCATAAACCTTCCTAATGAACATATTAAAGTTAAAAATACATTATATAATGAAAAAAGAGAGGTTTAATTTGTTCAAGGATGGTTATATGTTCCTTAATTTATGTCTAATTTAGATGCATGACCCTTAATTTATGTCTAATTTAGAGCAACATCATGTATAATACAAAATCTCATCCAATCTAGACCTTAGATTCTATTATAGGAGAGGAGAAGCATGATGAAGATGACCGCATTGACCAGATCCTCAAGGGCCAACCCCTGAATACAATGCCTTTTCTTGAGCTTGTAAAAGAATCTAAGGGTAATCCTTGGAATGAATTATGCTTAGTTGACCCAAGTCCTGCCCATGTCAAAGTTGTAGAATTTGGTCCATGTAGAACCTTCAATATTAACCCTTCTCTCTTATCCAACCAAGAAGAGAAGTTGTGTAAAATGTTGAGATATAACTTAGTTTCTTTTGCTTGGAACTATAAAGAAATGAAGGGGGTGCATCCTTTGGTTTGTACTCATCACATATACGTCAAGGAGGGATGAATACATGTGCACCAACTTTAGAGGAGAATGAATCCAACCCTCAAGGACATAGTAAAGGAAGAGTTTCAAAAGTTGTTGGATCCAGGGTTCATATACCCCATCTCAGATAGTGAGGGGGTGTCCGCTCTAGTTCTGGTCCCAAAGAAGAATGGGAAGTGGAGGATTTGTGTGGATTACAGAGAACTGAACATAGCCACCAAGAAAGATCATTTCCATTTACCTTTCATTGATCAATTTTTACATGGTCTTGCAGGGAATAAGTTCTTCTCTTCCTAGATGCATTCACTGGATAAAATCATAGCTAGATTAGCCCTGAGGATCAAGAAAAAACTAGATTCACATGTCAATGGGGTACCTTTTCTTATAGGGTCATTCATTTTGGTTTATGTAATGCCCCTTCCACTTTTCAAAGGGAAGTTCTGAGCATATTTGCTGAATTGGTTCATGACTTTCTAGAGATCTACATGGATGATTTCACTCCCTATGGGTGTGAACTTCCTTGTGGCTCTCTCTAACCTGGGGAAAGTCCTGAAGAAGTGCATTAAAATGAACCTCTCGTTTAGTCTTGAGAACTTTGAATTCTTAATCAATGCAGGGACTATCCTTGGCCATTCGATATCTTAGGAGGGAATACAAGTGGACCCAAACAAAATTGCCATCATAAAAGGTGTACCTACTCCTCAAAAGCGAAGGGATGCTAGGAGTTTCTTGGGTTTAGTTGCATACTATAGGAGGCTTATCAAGAAATTTAGCAATGTGGCCTCACCATTGTTTGGATTTTTGGCCAAGGACTTAGAATTTTGTTGGACAGATAGCCACAAAGAGGCCATTGAGATCTTGAAAGTGAAATTAACCACTGCACCCATACTTAGGGGCCCAAATTGAGCTCTACCCTAAGATATCCATGTTGATGCATTCGACCAAGTTGTGGGGGCAGACTTGGGACAAAAATATGGTAAGTTACCTTATTCCATTTACTTCATTAATAAAAATTTGTCTAAGGTTGAATTGAACTACACTATAACTAAGAAAGAACTCGTAGTTGTTGTACACTCCTTGAAAAAATTGAGACACTACATCACTGGATACCAAACTTTTACGCATACTAACCATGAAGCGATCAAATAATTAATGAATAAGCTTGATTTTAATGCTAGAATTATTAGATGGTTTCTATTGTTACAACAATTTGATTTAACTATCATTGACAAACCTGGAAAAGAAAATGTAGTTGCAGATTTTCTGTCTAGAATTTCTTTTCCAACAGGTGATGAAGGGATTGTCTATGATCAGCTTCCATATGAGCACTTATTTTGTATCTCAATGCTCTCTCCATGGTTTTTGGAATAGCCAACTACTAGGTTTCTACAAGATTTCCTCCAGATCTGTCATATAGAGAGAAGAGTAAAATTGTAAGGAAGAGCGCCCCTTTGATTTGGAGTTGGGGAAATCTCTTCAATCAAAGACTAGATTAGATCTTAAGGAGATGTGTCAGGGAAGAGTAATTCTTTGAAATCCTATCATCCTGTCATGATAGACCCCTTGGGAATCATTTTGCTGCCAAGAGAACAACTTTCAAAGCTCTACAATTTGTCTAATATTGGCCCGCTTTACACCAAGATGCAATAACTTATACCAAAAGATGTGATCAGTGCCAGAGGATGGGGAGACCCACACCCAAGTATGAAATTCCCCTACAACCCCACGTTTCCTTGTAGCCATTTGACAATTGGGCATGGACTTCATTGGGGCAATTGATCCACCATCATGGAAGAAAAAGTACATCATTTTGTGCACTGATTATTTGACAAAGTTTGTTGAGAGAAAAGTTGTCAAGGAAACAACGAAGAAGAAAGTGGTTAAGTTATTAAGTGAGAATTTATTCTACAAATTTGGGTATCCCAGAGAGATACTCACTAATCATGGAGCTCAATTCACATCACATCTGATCGAGAATTTGTTAAGGTAGAAAATTATTAAACACATAAAATATATGTCATATCACCCTCAGGAAAATGGACAAGTAGAGGTTAAAAATAGGGGATTGGACAACATCCTCACGAAGGTTTTGAATAGGAGCAGGAGGTATTGTGATGACATATTAGTGGAGGCCAATTGGGCCTATAACACAACTTGGAAAATGACTACTAGTTTCACTCCATATGATTTGGTTTATGGAAAGAGATCTTTGCTCTCTATTGAGTTTGAGTATAATACTTTGGGAATGACAACCCAATTGGACTTAGATGTCACCAAAGCATAGCAGGAGAGGCTGCTCCAGTTGAATGGCTTGGATAAGTTCAGAATGAAGGCCCTCCTACACATTGAAGTAATAAAATTGGAGAGGAAGGTTTCACATGATAAGCATATCAAGGACAAAGTTTTTCAAAAACAGGATTAGGCATTATTATATGACTCTAATTTCAAGGATTTCAAAGGAGAATTGATGACAAGATGGCTAGGCCCATACATGATAGAGAAATTTCATGACAATGGAGTTGTTCAAATCAAAACCATTGATGATGAAGGGATTCCCTTGCTTCTCAATGGCTACAGGCTAAAGGTATAAAGAAAACCTATGTCTAAGGAAGAATTCATCAACACCATTAACAGAGAAGTCTATATGATTGGTAGTGTCATAACTTCCAGTCCATAGCATATATAGATACTTTCTTGAAAAAAGAAAATAATGAAAATAAAGGCCTAGATGAAAACACTTATGAGGCATCTGAGGCCAGCTCTTGGGTTGAAAACCTATCTAAGGTAGCCCAGGAGTAAAGAGAAAGAAGAAAAATAAAGATCCTTGGGTGAAAAATTCTCTTGAGGCACCAAAAAAGGCATACAAGTTGAAAACCTCTCCTGAGGTAGCATGTTTGTTTAAAAATAAATAAAAATAAATAAAGAAGAGAAGGAAAGAAAACAAATGAAATAACCTAAGAATGGATCCACAACATGTCTATTAATTTTTTGTCATTTTACGGGTTTGAAGACAATGGCATATTCCATAGCTACAGAGATATCATCCTCAAGATTATCTCCACTCCTCCCTCCATCCACTTCATATCCACGATCCAAACGCATTTTCTCGCCACTCCCCATCATCCCATTAGCTGAAAATTCAAATTTTAGCCCCTCTCTAGATTGCTACATGAAGGACTTGTAATTGATATATGAAGGTCCTGTAATGCTACATGAGGGCTCTGAAAATATACAGGAAGGAGATATGAATGAAAGGACCACCATGCCTAAATTTTCCAAGGATAAATAAGGTTCCCCCACGATGGTCCACCATCCAACCATCAGGCATCCAACCCACTTCATAAAAAAAAAAAAAAAAAATTCACTAAAATCCATCCACTCTATCTTACCCCTGTAAAACTTTATTGAGAAACACATAGAGAACATCGTCTCCATTTCCAAAAATCTACACCACTTCATCTGAGTCCTAGAATCATCATCAAGGCCCTTTACATCCTTTCTCATCACCCTTGTGCAGTTTGAAGACCTGTTACACATCATTTTGTCGTTGTCCCTATACTCCCTGTCCACGATCTTGGAGGACCTCTATAGTATTCCCGACATGCTTTCCTAACATTAAGAAACTCCCATTGTGTCCCTCTTCATGAGCAGACCAACTACCTTTTGCATCATTTCCCAAAAATCTTTTGTTTATCCCAATTTACAAGACCGACGCTAATGACCTGTGTCCTCCTTGTGCCGATATGCAGGGTTTACAACTACCCCTAGCGTTGATCAGATCAAATGAGCCCTCTCTTAGTCGCATCGATCCTCTTTTGGAAAGGTTTTTAAATATGGAGCCAAAGCTTCCAGCTCTAGAAGCTTCCTAACAGAAGTCTAGTAAATGGTTAGGCGAGATGGAGTCAAGCAGATCAGTTTGGGCTCCTTTCCCCTATTAGGATGGAACTGATCCAAGATATAAGGCCTTCTCCCATGAGAAAAGGAACCATCTCCCCTCCATCCAGGTATATAAACCTATCTTTTTCCCAAGCACAAGTTAGCTTTTAGGCCTATTTAAGTTCTAGCTGAGGCTTTGATTTTAGAGTAGTGAGAAAGCTACCCATAGTTTGTGGCTTTCTAGTTTATGCTTAAGGGAGAATTGTGAGTTTGGTTTGCTGTGAATACTACAGGGAAGAGCCTTGAGACTACCATTGTCGAGGTTATCCATATGATGCTAGTAGAAGTGTGGGAACCCAAATATGTTGGAGGAGAACAACAACATCAAGACATCGGTTGTAATCTCTTCTTGAACTAATATAAATGCAAGTATCGATTGATTTCCTAAATGAAATGTCATCTCACATATTTATGGCTTAATGTTTCTTGACCTATTAAGTAGGATGAATATAATATTGTATGTTGTTACATTTGTTGTTTGTTGTTATTTTCTTGTTTCAGGTGTGTGAAGGAAGCAAACGAAAGATAGCTGGAGTGAGGAAGCAGGATCATCACCAAGCTGAATAGCGTTCTAAGAGGTAGGCCCTCTTAATTGATTCTATCCTAAGGAAATCTACCATATATTGTTTGTTTGTGACTAGACCCGCTCTCTCGGGCTAGAGGAATTGTTTTTGTCAGCACTTAGAATTTACCTACATAAAAAATTGGCGACTTCCCTGGGGAACCAATCCTTCTATTTGATTGATTGTAATTTTATGGTTTTGTGTGAACTTTTCTAGTATCACCATTTCCCTCTAGTGTTCTCTACTTTGCCCAGTTTACTTCTCTGGGTTTGAAATTTACAGTAGCAAGTCTCATTTTTCCATGAGGATATTTTTCTTTTCTTTTGAATCCTCGACTAACAAGGATTTTTCTAAAACAGTCACACCGATCGGATGGAGTTTCACCAAAACAATCGCACTGACCCCCCTCTGGTGCTTGTTGTCAGTTAGGCAGGCACGCTGATGCCTGTAGGTGGAGATTAGGGTTTGCCCCAGATCTCAACTAGTGTGTCTTGCTCTCTTGATGTCTGCTTCTTAGCTTGTTTTAGCCTATTTCTCCCTTACTGGAAAGATTGATTTGGCTTGGTTTGTGTGCTTGTTGGCTTTCCTTCTTTTGCTTGATTTCTTGAGTCTTTGGATGGTCAGTGGATCTAGGACATCTAGCTTGTCATCCATCTCGCTGATTATGAACTCAGTGAGTCAAGTTGTTGGTAAATTTACTCCTTCAATTTCATTTGTAGTTCTCTTATTACTTTGATCTCCATCTTTCAAGTTTGAAGAGTTTTGTTTGATTGTTCAAACGTATATTTTTTGTCATAGATCACGTTGCTTGTCTTGTTTTCGGTGCAGTCATTGCATCATCAGTTTGGAAGAAGTTCTTTTTATGTATTTTCATCTTTTTCAAGATTGATTATCACGAAAAAAATTTCACTGAAGTGTTTTACAAAAATTCATTTTGTCATTTCATGAAAAGTACACAATTCTAGTTTGTTGCATCAATATGTTATGTTAGTTAGCATAATTGAAGACTAGAGTTGCATTTCCATCTGAAAAGAAAAAGAGCTCTCTTTACCTTTGAAAAGACTACTTGAAGTGCACTTGTTAGGAAAATAGGAATTGGGAAGAGTTTTTCATTATTTTGTTTTCAAAAAGTAAAGTAGTGAAAAAATCATTTTTCTTTCAGTTGCTTGGTTGTTTGCATTTGATTGCATTTTCTACCCTCTAGTGTAAACAATTCATCGAATTGAAAGAGTCTTGTCTCATTTAGCTGCATACAGGATTTTTTCGAGTCACATCGCTAAGGCTTGAAAACTGAGAAATAATTGAAGATAAACTTTAAAATGAACTCAATTAACCTAAGGCACATTTGAAACCTAATGATCACATCTAGAAGGTCTAGGCTAGAGATGTCTTCCGATGTTTTTAAACCTAGAAACTGTCATTCGCTTCGACACTAGACAACACTAGTACGGATTTGTGCTCCCTATACCGTCGAGTATATAAAGGGAGACCCCACTAGGCTGCAATCCATCATCCATAGGAAGTCAAGTCTGTTGCCTTGTAAATGTAATACACCAAACACAACATTCGGGGAGATCACCTGCTCATATTTCTCGATTCGCCGGGATGTATTTTGTAGTTCACGATTACCTAGTAATCCTTTTTACCTAGATCATCCTTAGTAGTCATTTGATTGTTTTGACTCTTTAAGCTTAAAATATCATCAGATCACTTGTCCTTTCGAGCTCGCTTCGAATCAAAAGTGATATAGTCATCTTCGCTTCTTTAACGACTCTTAAAGCATGAAAGAGCACCAATTTGTTTATGCGTCTTAAAAACTTGTTGCCCACAATCTCATAACATCCCTATTAGTCTTTGTTAGACCCAATCATGAGTATTCCTTTTAAAGTATATTTAAGACTTGGAATTTATCTCTCTGTTCCTATTATTTGAGGTAAAGCCATCGTGGCTGAACTGCCTGGTTCACCTAGTTCCTCTTCCTCTCGTCCATCTAAAAGATTGTCTGAGGAGCCATTTCCTGAATTACCACAGTCACTTGAGGACCAAGGTTTTGAACTTAGAATTATTTTGAGCACTCAACCTTTGTCATATCATCCTCCACCTCCCTTAGATATTGGGTCACTTTCTGATATTGGCCCGGAATCTCTAGATAATCCTATCTAGTCTCCGGAGAGTTAACCGACCACTAACTGTCAGCTTGGACTAGTTGTTGATCCTTTGAATCCCTTGTTTGACTCTGTTGTGATATAGCCGCAACATTCATATAGTATGTACGACCAGTCAGGTATTCCTTTAGAATTATCCCCTTGAACAACTTCGGTCATTCGTCGTCACTTGTTTCCACCCATGGAACCCAAAGGCGAATTTCCAGTCTCCCCTCTAGGTGACTTGGAGGCTTCCACTCCACACACTGTCGAAGGGGAAGAAGATCAGTTTCCTCCAGAAGGTTTCCCCTACACGGGAAGCATTCACATCAGTTTTTATATGAACTTACCTTCTAATTATGCGACTTTAGCATAGTTGGTCTTAGGTACACCTAGTGCCTCTTCACTTTATCATAATCCTTTTTTGGCGTGTTGCATGATGCCTACTGTGTGTCCGTTCATTCTGAATTTGACCCCCGAACAGATGTTGATTTCTGGAGTTACTTTAGTCCTGGTGGAGCCCACTATTCCGAACCCTCTTGTCTCATTAGTCCAAATCACCCGTCTGGTGCAACCGATGGTCTCGAGTCCTCCCCCTGTTAGTCCTTCGATCCCTCCAGTAAGTGCACAAGTTGTGCCACCACCTGGGGGGGAAAATCTGAATGTCTCTATGGTGTCGAGCATAACTAATGTGAGTAGCTCGCATGCTCACACAGTTTGGGTAAACGAGCCTTCTTTTGGTGTTATTCAAAACCCTGCTGGTCCTGCTGGATCAAACAATGTCCAGTACCAACATATCCAAAATCCCATTGGTCCGTCTGGGTCAAGAAATTTCTAGTATCAACAACGTTATGAGGCTTAGGTTCAGTACCAAACACCTTATGTTCTATGTGGTTCCCAAGGAATGGTAAATCCACCTTATGTCCTTCAGCCTGGGTAGTATGTTCAGCCTGGTCTGACCACGGTTCTGGTGGCTATGGCCAGATGCAATTCAGAAGGTTTCAATCTGGTAACTGTCCAAGTACCCTTCGAGCCATGAGGACAACCTCGGCAGCAACGAGGACAACCTTCTTTGTAGCAAGGGCCATCCATGCAGCAACAGGGTGCAATGATGTTGTAGCAGGGACCACTGCAATAGCCGCAGGCGCAACCCTCGCAGCAGTTGCAGCAAACCATGCAATCGCAAATGTAGTATTTTCAGCAAACCTCCCAACTTATGTCTTTACAAGGACAACCTCTATAGCCGCAAGGACAACTTTTTTAGCCGCAAGGTCAGCCCTCGCAGCAGCAAGGCCAACCCAGGAAGATGCAACCCTCATATACATATCAACAGGGTTAACCTTTGCAAGGGCAAGGTCAGGGTCAAGTGCTACAACAGAAGGCCCCAAATCCTCATGTCCAAGGGAAACAGGTTCAAAATCCTCTTTCCCAAGGATAGTAGGTCCAAAATCCTTATATTCAAGGCCAACAGGTTCAAAACCCATATGCCCATGGACAGCAGGTGCAAAACCCATATGTCCAAGGTCAACAGGCTCAACAACCTTTTAACTCGTATGTTTCTCATCAACAACCTATGGTTGGACAATTTTAAGGATTTCAAGTTCAAAATCCTCCCTACAGGCAAGGTAACCTATAGTGGGGGAAAAATCAAATGCCCTATGGAAAGAACCCTCCACTACGAGGACAAAATCCTTACCAAGAGGGATGGGCTCCTCCAATTGGACCCGCTTATCGACCTCCAATGCCTTTCAATACTCAATTTCCATTCTTGGCTAGGCTACAGTTGACAGATGTGTCTTGACTCATGAATGATCCAATTCTTCATTCACCCTATCAGCGTCCGGTCCCATCCAAGATCCGGAGCGATTGTCCAAAGTTCGATGGGAAAGCAAAGGAAGATCCTCAAGCCCATGTGATGACATATCACCATTGGTGCTCTTCCAATTCTTACGTTGACAATTATATTCGTCTCCCTCTTTTCCAACAAACTCTCGTAGGTGCTGCAACCAAGTGGTACATTGAGCTCCCTAAAAGTACTTATTATGATTCAATTCCTTATCCATGGCTTCCTCACACATTTCCAATTTCCGATTCGCTATGAAACTGGAACCTATTTTCTTACATTGCTTAAGCAAAATATTGCGACCCATATCTCCAATCACATTCATGAATGTAGATGTAGGCATCCCCTAATCAAATTCGAGATTGTTGTTCGGTTATTGATCGAATGGTTTACCAAATCATTTGTCGCACAAATTGCTCACGATATCGCTATGGGTGGGTGCGTTATGGAGGAATAAGCCAGTGCTCATGCCTAATACTTAGATATTGTTTATTCTTATTCCAGAACTTTATATGAGTTATTACCTGATGCTTCGAGGCCATCATCTGTTCCAATGGCATCAAGGTCACAGGCTACACCTCCTGTTGATGGAATTATTGGTTCAGTATCTCAGGCCCCTACAAAATCTTCTTCTAAACGGAAGTCAGCCTCAAACATTGCTTCCAATGGTCCCTCTCAAAATCCACCTGGCCCTGGTAAAACCTCAGAGGTCGACACTGCTCAGTATACCGCAGCGGAAAAATCCTCGAAAGGTAAGAAGAAAGGAAAAGGCAAAGCTAAAGCCGATGCCCCAAAACAAGGTCCTCCTAAGTCATCTGTTGGTGATGCTTCCCAACGGAAGCCTAAGTATCCGTGCCTCATCTATGAGGAGGATCACGATACTAAGGATTGTCCCAGATGATCCAAAGTTAGTCGTTTGCTCAAAGGGACCCCAACTGTCCTAAAAGAGCCTTTTCCATCCCAGCAGACCCAGATGGTAGACCAGCCTCAATCATCTTCTTCCTCAGGTTCGTAGGTGTTCATGATGAGTATGCCCATTAATGTGGCTAATAGATCAAAATATTATCAAACTGCCCCAACAGCAGGGAAAGAAAAAGAAGTTGCCCCTTCTTCTTCTACCCTGTCAAGTTCTGGTCCTCTTCATATAGAGTGACTTAACCCTGATTTCGTTGTTCAACCACCTTCTCGAGGTGTGTTGCCAAAGTCCTCATACAATCCCAACGCTCGTGCCACTCAGCATTATAATATTGTTAACGACTTGGCTCAGGGGCCATCGGCTATGTCTGCACTCGAGGTACTTCAAAGCTGCATGTCTCAATGGAAATCATTACTGTCGGCTATTGGGGGTATTGATCCTGTTGATTCCAGTCTTATATGTTTTGATCTAGAAAACCATGTTTCATGTCTTCATAATCATATTGCCTTTCTCATTTAGGTCATCATCAATGAGAAAACCATTCACAGAACTATCATTGATGAAGATGATTCCGCATGCATCATGTCTATTTCTTGTTGGAAGGCCATTGGTTCTCCTACTTTGAACCAGTCCCCTAACAGTTTGGAATATTTTGACGGGCATGATTCGCGACTATTCAATGTCTTACACAACCTTGCCATTACTTTGGAGGGAAAGATAATGCACGTCGAGGTAGAGATTGTTGACACTGATCTCAATTATAATCTTCTACTCAGATAGAGTTAGACCCATGCCATGCATGCTGTAGCCTCCTCCTTGTTCCATGTTATTCATTTTCCCCATCAAGGGAAAATAGTTATAGTTGACCAACTGTCATTTTTTTCCTCCTCCTCCTCGGATGGCAATGTTCCATATGTCAAGCACACTAGTGCTCCTTATGAGAGTGTGGGGACAAGACTCTTTAAAGATCCTGCTTTGATGGGTATCTTTCTACTCCCACCTCCTCATGTTGCATGTGTTAACATGATTTCGGTCAAGTCTGATCCTTGGATCATTCCTTCCCCAGATCTTGTTGACACATGGGGTGAGGTAATGCCATTAAGTCCCGCCGAAATCAATTATGGTGATATTGTTTTGGCCTCACCCTCGGTATACTATACTCATCCTACTTCAAGTTCATCTCTCAACATGTTTTCTCAATCTCCATGGCTTCATTTTCATCCAATGGTCATGTCTATGTGTCCTGAGACGTTCTCTTCTTTGTTGCCTATTGACATGTCAGTTTCGCCTGCCATTGTCAAGATCTTTCAACTCAGGGCACCTCTATCCGTTCATGGATTCAGGATTTTTCTCCCTCCCCTATTTTTTCCCAATTGCCCATTATTTCAATGGGGTTTTCATCTAACTCAAAACCCTCCCTTTCCCAGGGGGCATGGAGGCAAAGACTTATCTGAGTTCTACTCTATTATTTGGCCAAGTCGATGGTTACTCGTCATGTCAACGGTAAAACTTGAGTGTTCATCTATGTTGATTGATTACCCGAGTCTAAGCATGGACTCTCTCACAAAGTATTATTCTTAGGTCATCTTCCATGGTTACTTTTGTACAATAAGTGTGTCATTCATGTTTTTGTAGTGTGGTTTGGTGTGTTCTTTTGCAAGTGGCTTTCCTGCTTATTATGCTTTTGCTTGCTTTCCAGATATCGATGTCTCCTCACATCAGTTTCGCTGATGGTGCTTCCTGAAGTACTCAGAACCTATCATCCACAGAATGGGCCATTTATGACCCCCATGGTGAGTTAATTGATCTTCAAGGGATTTTTCTAGGCCAAACAACTAATAACGTCATTGAGTATACCGCAGTTATGGAATTGTTGTCAGAAGCTATCGCTCTTGGCATCCAGGATTTGGTTGTCAACCTTCATTCACAGCTTATAGTTCTTCAACTCAATGGGAAATATTCCATCAGAAACCCTCAGATATTGTGAATGTGTCTACGTATTCATCTATTGGAGAGAGATTTTGATTACATCATGTATCATCATATTCCTAGACATATGAATACATTGATAGATGCATTAGCTACTTATGTGCTGGATAGACATTTGCAAAACATGTAAAAATAAAAAACAAATCATTTTTATCATAGTAAGTAGGAAAATATAGCATATATATATATATGTGTGTGTGTGTGTGTGTGTGTGTGTGTGTGAATAATGTTTGTCATACATCAAAGCCTCAAAAAATAATATGTGCATCCAAAATACATCGATGGCTCACAGGCCTTATACATCTGTCACTCGCAGACCTCCAAAATATGGAATTCTATACCTATGCACTAAACAACATGATGCTCATGATCGTATGTAACTGCTCAGACTACGCGAGTTAGCAGTCGGTGGATCCGATCTGACACCCCCATCATATGCCTTTGGTACTGGCATGGGACATCACCCATCCGAGCGTACTCTAGGATCCCATGGGTCAAACCCTCGAGATTTCTCACAATCTCCTCCTTGTTGTCGTTCCCGTCCTCATAAGGAGTGACATCAAACTCCCGAGCGACACACCTGGAAATCGGGGACATCTCGGCAGGGTGTTCTCATCCAACATATGCATTCATAAAATCGAAGTATCATAAACACATATATTTCAAAAACAGTAAGAAGATCAAAAAACTAAAAAGTTGTTTGTTTTTATCTCCATCATAAAAATCCTCCCCTTCTGGGAGCGGCATATCTAGATCTCTATGGAAGTCAATACCGTTGTAAGGCCAATCCTCCACTACGATCAGTTGTCATCATATCCATGAGAAAAAGGCGAGTTGGTAGGACATCTGTTGGCCCCCCGTAACCCTGGGCATCAACTTACTCCAACGGACCATCCGTGGGTCTCGTAGCATCGGCAGATCCACCTCGGTCAGTTGGTATTGAAACAGCGGAACCCACTCCAACAAGAAGTTCACAAACACAGAGCCAACGAAAAAATGCTTTAGGTTTCTCGCCTTAGATTTTGATAGTTGGCGCTTTATGTTGATTTTCATAGATTCTGCCCAGTTAAAGATAATGGGCATTGTGCACTCGATAGCATACAAGAAATTTGACTTGTTAGTCTCATGTGGCGCTTGGGACCTAGCCACTTTGTTGATGGTCAACAATAACACTCTCAACACGAGATCCTGAATAGTCACGATCTTGATCTTGCCACTCTTAGATTTGAGAGCTTTTGGGTAATGTTCGACAAGTAACATGGACACACTTTCCACAATCGGCCTCAACCCATATAGGTTGACTGGTTCGCCTCTCTGGGACAGTCCTGTGATGAAGTAAATATCTGAAGTCTCCAACTCCAGCTCTTGGTCACCAATGATAAAAATTTCCCGATTTATGTCCTAGAGACTAATCAGGTACCGTAGCAGCTCAGGTTGAGCCCGCATCCCTGGTGTGAGAAAGAACATGAGGAGCCAACACTTCCTCGAAGCCTCCAAGCAATTTGGATCAACTATGGCTTGGGTATCGATATCCTCATGCTCTGTTTCTTTCCAATCCACCATTTTTAGTGATTTTGTTCCTGCAAAAACGATTCAATCAACTCAATGATCATTTTTTGACACAAAAATTTGGATTCAAACAGTCAAATTGAGCAGAAAACATGTAAATTTTTGTTCACGGTGCGCATGCGACTGTTTTAAAAATGATGCCACAGTTGGAAGTTTTAGCCACTCACGATCGGCACAATTCCATGCATGGAAATTGCGCCGACCGAGGGTGATTTTGTTTTACCAAAAGCTCCCCATGAAATCTAAAAAATGGATAAAAATGGGAAAAAACACTATGAAAATGGAGCTTAAGGTCTTGCCTCTTACCTGCACCTGACAGCTCAACGAATGATCTCCTAGATCTCCTACAATCTGCTCTAGTAAAATTAGGGTACAAAAGGGTAAAAAGCTCCTCACACAAAGTTAAAATAGTAAAAAGTAAAAAATAATTAATTTTTCCCCTTTTTATTCATTTTTATGAAAATATTAGGGTTTTTAAGTATTGTTTGACCTATTTTACCTTAGAACTGCATAATGCATTTTCCTTTCTTATGCAACGACAGGTGACAGATAGTTGAGGATGGTACTCAAGTCACCTTTAAGCTCTTTTCTGACTCGTAAAAGATGAAAAGATCGGTGAGTATTTTCCATTTTGACTCGTTAAGGAAAATAAAATGGGGAGGTCTACTTTCAGCCCTTTTTTGACCTTTTAAACATGAAAAGATTGTCAGTCTCTTTTTGTTTTGACCTCGGTAACGAATTTTAAATGTTGTTTACCCAATATATGTTTACCCATTTTTTGGGTTGGGATGAACTATTTACGAAAAAGGTACTCCTTGACTAAAATGCTCAAGCGGTTCTCTCAAGTATTATTTTCTACCTTTTCGGGCTAGAGAGACACAAATGTACGAAAAGGGTCCATGTGGATTTTTATTTTCCGTGTCTTTTTCAAACTCTCTAAACATGAAAAATATACCGAGTTACACCTTTGTCGGAATCATTAAAACATTAAACGACACTGGATTCGTCACCGTTATGAACATGATCTTCTCCTTCCTAGGGCTCATTAAACTTACTAGGTTGGATCCATTCGAAGGATGAACTTACAGTGCAAGCATATAATATCCCCTTCAAGCTTGCGATAAAAAATAATTGGGGTACCTGCAAGAAATGGTGGGGGAAAAATTGGAAATTGAATTAGTCGTGTCGGCAGCTCACTCTTGAACATGACATTTTTGTTTCGTGTCAAGTTGGGATATCCTCACTTCATCATTGACTTTCCTGGGTTGGGCCATTCATTTTCTTCCTTCCATTTTATCTCTGACATGTCATCATGACCACCGATCCTATGGATCCCAAAGCTGCCAAACTCCTGAATTCTGTCACCGATATGTTCAAGAGTTAATCCCTCTGTAGTTACACTTACTCCCAATCATCTATATCATCTGAAATCATTTTCATCACTTTGTCTCATGTCAATGATGTGGGATACATCATGGCCTTCCTTCAACATGGTCGCTTCTTTTCGACTTCAAATCATTATCGAGGAAGCTGGCCGAGAGACTCCCTTCCAGTACCTTAGAGCTTGCATGCCCTAATGGCAATTTCTTCGCACTCGACGACAAGTTCACATCATTGGCTTTTGATCAGGTGATTTCACGAGTGTTTGACATCAGTTCCTTTATTCACATTCTATGAACTGTGTTGCCAGTACTTTGAGAGCCATTGTCATTATTGGTGGTTTGTCTCATGCTTGTTAACGGTTCACATCATCCACTAGTAATCAAGCGAATTCTTAGCGTGCTTGACTTCAACACATTCATTCGTATGTTAGGATTTTTACTTTGATCGGGTCGTTTGAAGCGTAAGAACCTAGGCTAAGATTACACAAGTCCAAGTTGTGAAGCGATGCGACATAGTCATGTTGATATACATGTCTCTTTTAGATGGATGGTTACAACCATAACATGAGTTGTTATATATGATCCTTCTCATTATTCGATGGCTGTGACCATGCCTTGGTTTCGTTATGATCCTTTATGTTAGATGGTTGCGCCCATGCCTTGGATCCATTTAAATGATCATTCTCTAGATGACTCTATCCATACCATAATTCATGTATTATTAAAAAAAATTCTGTGATGTATATGTATCTATGATTGCTTGCAGGTTCTCCAACGATGGACTCCGGTTCCCCTCACGCACTTGTCAACCATTTCACTCCTCACTCTAGTTCGGCCTTCATGCTTTAGGCGGCATCTGTTACACAACATTTTATCACTGCCCTATACTACCCATCCACGATATTGGAGGACCTATACATTATTCCCTACATGCTTTCCTACCATGAAGAAACTCCCATTGTGTCCCTCTTCATGAGCAAAGAAATTGCCTTTTACATCATTTCCCAAAAATCTTCTGTTTATCCCAGTTTACAAGACCAACACTAATGATCCGTGTCCTCCTTACGCCGATATGCAGGGTTTACAACTGTCCCTAGCGCAAATCGGATTGACTGAGCCCTTTCTTAGTCGCATCGATCCTCTTTTGGAAAGTTTTTTAAATATGGAGCCAAAACTTCTAGCTCGAGAAGCTTCATAATGAAAGTCTGGTAAATGGTTAGGCCAGATGGAGTCTAGGAGATCAGTTTGGGCTCCTTTCCCTTGTTAGGATGGAACTAATCCAAGAGATTATGCCTTCTTCAATGAGAAGAGGAACCATCTGCCCTCCATCCCAGCTATATAAACCTCTTTTTTTCCCAAGCACAAGTTAGCTTTTAGTCCTAATTAAGTTCTGGATATGTCAAAGGAGAACAACAACGTCAAGACATCAGTTGTAATCTCTTCTTGAACTAATATAGATGCAACTATCGATTGATTTCCTACATGAAATGTCATCTCACATATTTATGGCTTAATGTTTCTTGACCTATTAAGTAGGTTGAATACAATATTGTATGCTATTACGTTTGTTGTTTGTTGTTGTTTGCTTGTTTCAGGTGTGCGAAGGAAGGAAACGAAAGATAGCTAGAGCGAGGAAGCAAGATCATCACGAAGTTGAATAGTGTTCTAAGAGGTAGGCCCTCTTAATTGATTCTAGCCCAAGGAAATATTCCATAGATTGTCTGTTTGTGACTAGACCCACTCTCTTGGGCTAGAGGAATTGTTTGTGTCTTCAATGATACAAATGACAAGACCTCCTTTCTATATATAGGACTCTAAGGGGTCCCAATAAAATCAGAGCCTACATAACAATAATATTGCAGGGGCACAACAATAACAATAGTGGGCTTCTATGGGGCATAGTAATAACAACATGGGGACTATATGGGAACAATAATACAATAAGGGAGTTGTAATAATAACAATAAGGCTCTACACTAGTAGTCTAGGGACCTAACATACTCCTCTCCTTAAAAAAGAGTTGTCCTCAACACTTGAGTAGTTATGGATGCTTCTATATAAAATTCTCATCCTCCCATGTGGAATCTTCAGCGGCTAAGTTCTTCCACTTGATGAGATACTCTAAAATTGATTGATTTTGTAGCTGTTGATTTCTTGTTTTTGTGACTTCTTATGGTTCCAATATGATTTTTCCTTCCTCATCAAGTTCTGGAAATATTGTTTGAACTGGATTCTTCTCACATATAACCTTATTTAAGCATGAAACATGGAAAACTGGGTGCACTGGGGAAGATGCAGGAAGCTCCAATTTTTATTCCATAGTACTAATATTTTGTAAAACCTTGTACAAACCATAATACTTTGGTGATAATTTATTATCCTTCTTAGCTTGCTTGAGGGACATTTGTTTGTATGGTTGTAGTAGTAGAAATACCCAATCACCTACATCAAAAATTCTTTCGTTGCGATGTTAATCTGCCTGTTGTTTTATTCTATTATGCGCCAAAGTGAGGATATCCTTTAAGAGTTTGAGAACTTGTTGTTGACGCTCGATGTGATCTTCCACTACTTGAACATTAGAATTTTCTTTTAAATATGATGTGATGGATGGTGGATGATATCCATAAAGTGCCATAAATGGGGTCATTTTTGCTACAGTATGGAAGAAAGTGTTATACCACCATTCATCTAGAGGCAACCACTTGACCCATTTTTCCTGTTTATCAGATAAAAAGAAACGAATATATCCTTCCAAAGATTTTTTCACTATCTAAGTTTTCCCATCAGACTTAGTATGATAAGATGAACTATGAGCTAACTGAGTACCCAAATATTCCACCTCTTATACTCCAAATAAACATTTGGAGTTTTCTGCATATAATTGTTACTCCTCCAATAGTTTGAGCACCCTATCAACACGTTGAACATGATCCTTCCAAGAGTTGTTGTAGATTAGTATATCCTCAAAAAATACTAACACAAATTTTCTAAGGAAGGGTTTGAAAATAAAATTCATCAAAACTTGAAATGTAGAAGGTGCATTGGTAAGCCCAAAAGGCATGACAAAAAATTCATAATGACCCTCATGAGTTCTAAATGTTGTTTTTTGAATGTCTTCGGTCTTCATTCTGATTTGATGAATCCTGAACGAAGATCCAACTTGGTGAAAAAAATTTCTGCATGTAATTCATCCAATAATTCATCAATGACAGGAATTGGAAATTTATCTTTAATAGTAAGCTTGTTCAACTTCCTATAATATGGAGAAATGCACCATGATCCATCCTTCTTGTGTACCAATACCACTGGAGTAGAGAAAGAACTTTGACTAGGATGAATTATACCAACCTCTGGCATTTTTGCAACCATACGCTCAATTTCATTCGTTTGGGCATATGGATATCTATAAGGCCTGGTGTTTGGGGGAACACTTCCCAGAATCAAATTAATAGCCTAATCATGATCATGAATAGGTGGTAGGCCTTTGGGAGTCTCAAATAACTTGGAATGATTGTCCAAAATGTTTTGGAGATCTCGAGAAATAGATGATTTCGATGTGGGAACCTCTAGTGAACATAATTGTGCAATTACGCCCCGTTTTTATTTCTTTAGAATCTTTGTCTTGATGTTAGAGCTAATTATCCTTCCCGGTTTCCCTTCGACACCCCTTAATTCAACTTCCTTTCCTTCCTAAAAAAATGTCAAGAAATGTTCTTGAAAATTAAAAGCTATCATACTTAAAGATTGTAGCTATTGGACTCCTAGTACAACATCTACACCACCCATTGGAATGGAGAGCATTGGACTATTCAAGACATATTCTCCCATGGATAGCTTGATATTAGGAACTTTCCAGAGAGATTTATCGTTCCTCCATTTGCGACCATTACTTGGCACTCTGGTTCTGGATATAGGAAGCAATTCAATTCCTTTGTTATCTTACAATGAATAACATTATGGGTACTACCTAAATCAATCAACACTATTACCTTTTTCCTCTTGATATGCCCTTCTATCTTGAGAGTTTGAGTGGTAATTCCTGTCAAAGCATTACAAGATATGGTCAAATTCATTTCTTCTTTCTCTGGTAGTAGTTGCTGGTGTATATCTTCTTCTTTTGACATTTCTTGTTCCTTTTCTTTCTCCTCTTCCCCATCGATGTAAATTAATTTCTTTTCAACACAATTATGACCTTTAGTGTATTTTCTATCATATTTGTAACAAAGTCATTTTTATCTTTCTTCTTCCAATTGTTGTGGTGTCAACCTTGTAGGTGGTGAAAGGCTAGGAAAAATAACACTTCCATATTTATAGTTGTGAGTGGTAGCTTTCCCTGTTTCCATAATTTTGATGTCCATTTTTATTGCCAACCTGAATGCCTTCTCAAATGAATTACGTTCCCAAAGGCAAACCTCATGTCAGATGCTATCATTTAAATTCCCTATGAACATATCAATCCTATGCTCCTTTGGAATATCTTTTACCCTTATATTCAATGTTTGGAAGTCTTCAATGTGGTCCATCATTGAACCCTTTCGTTTGACATTTATAAATTGGCTAAAAATGGTGTTGCTTTCTGTATCCTCATAATGTGCGATCATTTCTTTCGTAAAAATTTCCAAAGTGACAAATTGTTTACGAGAGCAAAGCCATCGATACCATAGAAACTAATTTGGTTCCAAATATAAAGCTGCAATGCGTACCTTTTGTGTGTTTTGCACATTATGGAGATCGAAATATTGCTCCATTTGTAGTATCCATGTTATGGGATCCTTGCCATAAAACTTTCTCATATCAATCTTTGGAACATGGTGGGTCTTCAATCCAATGTTAGATTCTATGAAATCATGATTACCATTTCTTTTCTTCTCATCATGAGTTTCCTTTACTACCCTTTCGCCATTAGTAAGCATTCCTTGTAGAAAATTTATCAAATTTGTCTTCAAATCTTCCACGTTGCCTTTAATGTTTTCTTCTATCCCATCCATATTAGCTTCCATGGCGTTTGAAACCTTCAAACTAATTTTTCAACCAAACTTATCCAAAACTTAAAAAATAAATACACACCTTTTTTCACTTTGTAGGAGCTCAATATTGAATATATTATATCTCTGTAATTTCGGATCTCCAAGATATAAAATTGTGTCCTGCGGTATCCCTCTGAGTCCTCTTTCCAAGCACACATGTCTGATCAAAATTGGATTCTCCAAGTAAGAGTTACGATAAATCTCACATGATCGCCTAATTATAGACTGGTTCAGTAGAGCAAAATTGTATGAAGTTCCACGTGTCACTATTTCAATCTTAGGACCTGAAACCAATACATAGAAAGTTGCAGGCCATCCTCTTTCTTTAACATTTTATGAAATTTCAATGTGATTCTCAGAGAAAAAGTTATGATGATTTTCCCCAGGTCACCTGTTTAGGATGTAATTCAGGAGCCTGTAAAAACCCTAAATGTCTTGGACCATATCGCCACAGATATAGTGCAACAAGATCTATAATTTAGGCCCGAGCTTCATCAATATTTCAGCTCAAATGGTGTTTAAGTTAAGATTCTGAACCTTCTTATACAATAAATTATAGAGACAATTTCATGATGACCAGTTTCTAATGGAATTCTAGAGCTTGCCAAAACCATAATTTCCTCATATCATATCTCTGAAAATATAGCAATTCAAGATCAGAAATTCGGACCCGAGGTTCAGAATGATTTTGTCTCAAATGGGTTTATTTTTTAGCTTTTGAAACTTCATAGACAAAATGTTATATCGCAACTTCCACAGTGACATACATATTTGGAGCAGAGAAACCCTAGAATCCAAAGATCTGATACCAAATGTTATGAAACCAGCTCACAAAATGATAGAAATGATAGATCAACAACTTAAAAATCATCCTCTTTGAGAGGGAAACCTCCTTTACATTACACAAATGAACAATTCTTCGATGATACAAATGACAAGAGCTCATGTCTATATATAGGAGTCTAAGGGGTCCCAATACAATTAGAGCCTACATAACAATAATATTGTAGGGGCACAAAAATAACAATAGTGGGATTCTATGGGGCATAATAATAACAACATGGGGACTATATGGGAATGATAATACAATAAGGGGGTTGCAATAATAACAATAAGGGGTTACACTAGTAGTATATGGACCGAACAAGAGTAATATGAAGAGGAAGTAGGGGAGCAGCAAGAAAAAGAAAGCCATAAGAAAACTACTCAATCTAGAGAAGTAGGGGCATCCACAGAAAATAAGTTTGTCTCCAGGACCCAATGAAAAAGAGGTAGATATAACCTTAGCTACCTTGATAAGCCGAGTCAAACCAAAAAAGAAAAGGAAAAGGCAAGCTCCTATCTACTTTAACACCAGGAAAAGCACCAGTATCAAGCAAGGAAGGCCTCAAAATCCGACAAAGGCCCCTATCACAATTGAAGAGTCCCCAAGTAAGAAAGATAAGGTGGGGCCCACTGAAAGAAAAGTTGAAGATTTCACCTCTCCAGGAAACATATAAAATAATCTTATAGCATATGTAAGGAGGCCCAAAACTAGATAAACCTCCTTCAAACAACCCAACACACCTATCACCCTCCAACAAAAAGGAAAGGGGAAGCTACAAGAAGAACAAAGCATGCTATAGGAAACATAGAGCATGTTGTAGGAAGAACAAAAGGTGCTACAAGTGGAGCGGAATGAGAAATAGGAGGGGCATAAGGTAACACAAGAACTATAAGAGGGAGAGTTATTCCCTAAATTCATTGAAGGAGGGAGAGTTATTCCATAAAAATTTACAGTTTCACTTTTCTTTGAACTAGAAGCAGAAAGAGAAAGAACCCACAGATGGATGAAAATTGATAATTATAAAAAGGTGGAAGATGTGGGCCTCATGGAAGAGAAGGTCCTAGAAATGAGAAAATAATTAGTGAGCTAAGAGAGAAAGAGTCCACAATGGGGGAAAAACTATACGTAGAAAATAGATGGTTGAGGGAGAAGCTATATGAGAAAGAAAGCCAACTGGCCACAATGGCTAGCCTCTCCATGGAGGCATTATAGTGTAGAATACCATCCAAGTGTTATTCCCTCTTTCTCGAAGAGAATTGGATGTTATTCCAAATCAAGACCCTAGCACAACATCGATCTGTGTCATTTTGAGATAATTTCAATGTCGGAGCTTGGTGTGGACAACAAGGAGAGATTATAGGAGGTTGTCCACCTCCTTAACTCCTTCAATCATCCAAGATCGCCACTTTATCTCTCATAAACTTGAATTCATTGGCAGCCAAGCAGGATGAGGTGATTGGTAGCCAAGCCAATGAAGTTCAAGGAAGATCTAGATCCACCTTTCTCGAGTTTTGGGAGACAAATATCTCTATTTTATAGGGAGATATTGATAGCTACCCTTTTGTATAAAGAAACATGCCAAAGAGCTCATTAGGATTCAAAATTTGTTTTCATCTAATGAGCTATTGAGCTCAAGCACTTGTTACTGATATTTTTTACTTGCTATGTGATGTATTTGAAATTTCTACAATGATAATGAGAATTTTCTTATTGATCCATCACTGAGTTCGTTTCAGAGGGTTGAGGCTCTTGGGTTTGGGTCCAAACCTAGTATCTTAGGTCCCTCTAGTGTATTGGTATTCCTTTTTATCTTAGAATGTTTGTTAGTTTGTTTCCTTTTATTATAATATAATTCCTCAAAAATCTTGTGAATGTTTCCTTTATCTCATCTCTCTCATGGGAGCATGACTAGAGGAATATACAACCACAACCAGAAAACACTATGTTGATGATTTCCTATTTATGGTTTCTTGGAAAAATATTTATCCTTTTTTGCATATATTTGTTTTAGCTTAGAAGTCGATGCATTGCATAGATTATAGTTTTTGGCATAAGTTAGATAGTTTCTAAATTTAACTCATCTTTTCCACCAATTGTTATGATATTTTATGAATGATAAGAGAGCATGTGCACATGATGTTGTAGGATTGTTGGATATGTAGGCAAGGGGCCTTTTCACCATCTCCATCTAGGACTTCTCCACCCTCTTTTGACGAATCTCAAATATTGTTCTTGAGCTCTGTCTGTTACGTCATCGTGAGCACTCTCCTTAATCCAAAATTGGCATTCGTGAAGTGTTGAAATTTGCTAGGGGTTTTGGTCACCTTTCATCCATCTACCAAAACCCCCATCCACCTTGCCAGCCCTTTATCGCATCATTATTACCTTCCAAACCCTTTCCATAGCATTCCTATAGAATTACAAGCCTTCTTGTAGCAATATAGCGATCCTGTAGCAGCTTCCTGTAGCATGCCTGTAGCAACATGTTTTTCCCTTGTTTTGATTTGTAATGTAAGTTTGACTTAGTTTAGAAGTAGGTTGACCCCCATCTTGGACTCCATGATCAAATGCAACACCTAGGCCATTCCAACCATCAGTTTTCCTTCACTACAAGAGAGAATAACATTAGTTTCTTTATCACAGATTTGGCACAAGTAGAACATTACTTTATATGAAAGTGTGAATTAGATAGATGATGCATGAAATATTGAGTTATGAGTTGGTAGAATAATTTCCCATTTACAAGTGAATTTGATAGCTAAATGGTTGATTTCAATTAGTGTAGCTTCCTTTTTGTAGGTAGCATAGCTCTTATGTTCTTTCATGAATTGATTCAGTGGAATTTACAAGTTGGTAGAATCTACAAGTTAGATTTGAAAAGAATTTACTTTTTCTACATTAGATCTAACTTTTGAATTGCACTTTCAGTAGTTAATTTCCCCCTAATTCAGTAGAAGAATTGTCTTGGAGCCCTAATGTTCAAATTACCTAGTTGAGCATGGCATAAGTAGAATTCCATCTACTATGTAAATAGAATTGACACATTGAATTTTGTACGAACCTCGGGTTGATAAATAGAGTTGAGGAGCCTCTCGGAGTTGCAACACTGTTGGTACAATACCAAGGCTCACCAATAGTATTCAATGAAAGGTGTTCATATGTGGCCCTAATGGTGTATGGAATGAAGCTATATAATGGCCTAAGTGAGGTCTTGATGAGGTCCTAATGAACTCTAATGTGCAATGTACATCAATACCCACCCTAAAGCACAACCAAAGAGTATTCTAGTAAATGAGTCTCGACAATTTTAAACCATGTTAGTTACTCATATAAAATAATTATGTGATCAATTAATGACTCCCAATAATTTTCAATAGTGTTTAGTACACATGGAATAGCTTACATAACACAAAATATGACACAAAATAGGTAAAGAGTGAAAACAAAATGGGAAGAACACCCCCTAAAAGATACAACGCATACTATGTACATTGTGTAGTTACTATAAAAAGGGATAGTGTTGTTGATCATTATCAAGAATCTATATTATATCATCATATGGGTTTATCACTTTTCTACTCATTGAGCCTTTTACCTGTTAGAAATAGTAGTCATAGCTCATGAAGTACCAAAAAATTGAAAACTACTTCTTTGTGACTTGGTTTATTTTCCCACTAGATTACTACCTTCCTATAAAGTATGGCATTCCCTCCATAGCTTGTAAAACATAAATAAAATGGGTTCCTTGTGTACTTCTAAATAAGGTCCTCAAGTCTACTAGAAATATAATTTGAAGAGTATGCAAAATCGTCTTCAATATCTCCCTCAAGAAGAGATTTTATAAAAGTTGTTGCAGTAGGAATAGTGCAAGTTACCGAAGAAAAATGATTTGATACATTCATATGATTAAAGAAACATACGTATAAAATCTATTTATTAGATGTTAAAGGAATAATAGTGAAACCATGAGCCATATCTTGAGCCTTTGGTGGCTTATATTTAGAGTTCTTATTGACATTGTATGGGATCATCTACATTATTCTTTGAAGTAATTTTCTCATAAGACCTGTTAGTGTCAGCCTTTGTAGCCTTCCTCTAGTGATCAAATATGCTCTTACAAAGTGATTTTAAGGTGTCAAGGTCAATTTTGTCATTTCAAAGAGTCTTCAAGAAAAATTTGGTCACTAGGCATTAGGTCTAGGGTTTGTTTTCACTCTTTTCAAAGTTGTCCAAATGGCAGTCCATGTCATCATTCAGCTGAGTGTATCATCATTCAGATGGTTGTTATCATCATATCAGGTTCCATCGGGTCATGTTACACCTTGTCCATGCTTCAGTTGCGCCTAGGCAAGGTTCATTTCCCTCTCCTAGGGTTTTGAAGGCAATTTCTCTTGAATGGTCAAATCATTAGAAAAACTTGTATCCAGATGTTCATACACCTTTCCCTATCCTTCAGGTACCTTATTAAACACTTCCCATCACTGAGATCCCCCAAATACCTCATTTTCACACAAACCCTAGTTTCTTGCTACAACTTGGCAATTTTCTAGGTTGGGCCTGTGTTTTGCCTTTTTTGACCCCTTCCCCTCACTCAATCTCTGATATTCCACTTTCCCCTACTTCGTAACATCCTTCCCTACTTCCCAAAATTTCCCCAAGAATTTAGAAGCCCCTTATCCCCTTCATTTCACTTCATTTAGACAAAATCCCTTGTTCCACACATTGGGGTAGGTTTTACTCAAATGATGTTTCTGAGCAATAAAAGATGAATTTGGGAAAAATGAGAGAGGTTTATGTCCAAAAGAAGACAGGGAAGCAAAACGTCCTTCATTTTTACACAAGTGTCATGGTTTTAGATAAATGTCAAAAATACAATCACATCGGGAGAATAGATGCACCTCTGAAGTTACCTTGGGAAATTAAATTTTTCTCCTAGCTTGGTTGGCCAAATAAATTTCTTGATGAGTCAAAGGATAACTAGACAAAAATATATTTCCAATGAGCTATCATGATCTCAATTTGGAGTTGAGGAAGGCATTCAAAAGTTGACTGCAACAACACTCTGCTTTGAGGCAGCCTCATTTGGCACATTTTGACCAGTCTTGGGAGATTTGACTTTTGACAAGACAAATTAACTCCAAATTGAAAAATTCTAATTGATTTGGAAAGTAGACTCAACTACCTTTCTAACGAGCTATCCTATGCCCAATTTAAACACCGGGAATGCCTCCAAAAGGCTGCTGCAAAATGGCGCTATGCATTTAAGGAGCGCTACGCATATAACTTCCCCTGCCTTTGTAAAATAACATTGGCGCTACGCATATAAGGAGCGCTACGCATTGGGCCAGAACACAAATTTTTTTGCCACTGCTCTTCAAAATTCAAATTCTCTCAGTCTCCTTTGCCTCCTGTAAGTTTAAATCATCTTGCTATTATCTTTGGTCAGTGTTTGGAGTTGTTTGAAGATCGGTTGTAAGAGTATGAATGTTGAAAAACACAAACCCTACTCTCTTGCAGTCCACTATTCACACGGCCCTATTTCCCACAGTTCCTCCCACATTTGGCATTTGAAACAAAAGCACCAAATCCTCATTCTTCATCTCATTTAAGCCAACACAGATTTTGCAACATCATGGAGGCGGACAACAACACATCATACAACCAAGACATAGATTGCACCACTGAACTACATACACCAGGAGGACACTGAAGCGCCATGAAACACCTGATCCATTCCGGATTTTGGCCGAGGCTTCGCTAGCTGGGCATGATACATGATGGAGGGTCTTCGCTCCAAATTTGAGCAAATTCAGAGAAATTTTTGTCATTTTGAAATTTTTTGGTCCCAAAACAGATTTTTCAGCTATACGAGTAGCGCGTCGATGCGCTCGCTTATGATTGGGACACTTTCTGGAGGAAAACTTTATATTTTTGGGTTTTTCATGGTAAGTTATGCATGCTCAGTTATTGCCGAAGCATTTCATCAAGTTCTGGATGATCAAAAGGCCCAGAAACACTATGAAAACCACCTTGCTGCCACCTTTTGCAACAGCAGGAAGTACTTCTGGGAGAATGCAATTTTGAGGGGGCAAATGAGATCCAAATTGGAAAATTCCACTTGGGAAATAGCCGACATCCAAGTCTTTCCAACCAGCTATTGTGAGCTCGATTTCGATGTCAGGAAGTGCCCCAAAAATAGGCTGAAAGGTGCACTACGCATAGAGATAAGGGTGCTACGCATAGAGGTTTTTGGTCAAATTTTCATCCTCTAGCTCAGGAATTCGGCCAGTTTTCACCAGTTTCACTTCTTGATGTGATTTTTGACCCAGCTTGATGTAATTTGATGTGTATGAGGTAACTTGGCACTTATTTACCTTATTCTAGATGATTCATTCACAAAATAGCAAAAATTTAATGTAATGAATCAGTTTCCTAGCATATAGGGGTTAGTTGTTTGACTACCTAGATTTCAGTTCCCTATTTAAAATTGGTTGAAACAGCTCCTAGAAGGAGGAGCTTGACCCTAGAGCTTAGGGAATGGGTTGGCTTGGTCTATATTATGTAAATTTTCAGTCAGTAGCAAGGGTTGGACTGTTGGGAAGATTTTGGCACACTATTGTACATATTTTTCATATTTTGGCTAAGGAAAGATCGGAGGTTTTGCATCACCTGTTGGGATTCTTGTGGCTTTCAGTTCTTGATGGTGTTATCTCTCAGTTTATTGTAAGTTTATTCATGTTTAATGTATGCCATTCCCTTCTTATTCTTCTGAAACTAAATGAATGAGTAAATGAGATTGAATCCATTGTTTACAGTGCTCTGCCTTTAAATTTGTTTAGTTTTACATGTTTTCGCCAGTTTGGAGAGGATCCATGTTCTCCCTTGCCATCTTCAGCTCCTTGTCATTCTGATCCATCCATACACCTGATCAAAGGCATCAAGACTACTGCCTACCTCGCCCCAACTCGAATTCTGCAAAGATCTGGCCTTATCCCCTGACCCAAAATTGTTTTTCCCGTTTCTCCAACAAAAAACCCAAAAACTCTAAATCAAACTTTCCTATCTCTTTACTAGCCTAATATCAGTATTAATTTTAAGTCATCTCAGCCCTTTTGGAGACCTTTTGTCTAGATAGACCCGGAGAGAGCCCTCTCCTGTCCTCGTAGGTCTAGCTACAAGGCTGAGCGTGGTTTGATGTGGCCGCAAGTTTTGCCTTTCTCAGCTTGAGGCAGATTTGAGCGCTAACAAGACCAACTGTCTTGAACATAGAATAACTCTTCAAATGAAATCCCTTACTCCAATAGCTTCACTTTTTTCTCTCCTTAAATATTCCTCCCTTGGGGATCATAATATCCATAATGATTTCAATTATTTCTATATCTAAATAATCAATATCCCTTGTTTTCTTATTGTCTTTATCGTTATCATCCCTCGTTGAAAGCACATAGATTTTGGAAGGATTAAGAAAACCAATTTGTATAAACCTAGTATTCTCGTGCATTACGAACTCAATGAAACCATCAAGATATGGAATCTTCCAATTTTTACTCATGGAGAGTATAGCAGTATCAGAAAAAAGAGACAAAGATAGAATATTAAGGATCTAGTTCAGAAAATATAGAAAGAATAAATTGTTCCCCCATCCTATCTATTCCAACATATTTTAATTGTGCAATCATAGCCTTGAATATTGGAAATAAATAATTTGGGGTCTCAAAATGGTTTGAATCTAGAGAAATTTACTCATTCTCTAGTTGATTCTGTTTCAATTCATCTTTCTAATTTGGTCTTAAAAACATGATGATATTTACAAATCTCTACATAAAATACCAAACCAAGAGTGGTAGAAAATCCCATAGGGTTCATCCATTTTTTCGTAGTATTTTTAATCCCCTGTGGCTAATTTAGGCTCAATTTATGTCCCCACTATAATCCTATAAAGTACATAGCTATGCAACAATAGTTGGATATTTAGCTTTCTAGCCAAATTAATTGAAAGGAGTGAAGATCACAGTAAGTTGGTCCATTCTCTTTGGGTTTCTCTAATATTGTCAAAAATAAAATAAAATATCATTATTATTCACAAAATCACTTATTCTCTAATACCATGTTGGATTTTAAGCACAAGGATAGGGTCTAAGTGTGACAATACTAGATTAGCTACCACAAAACAAGAAAGAAAAGAGAACAAAATTGTTGAGAAAATTCACTAACCAAAGAGACAATTCAAACCAATCATAAAACTATAATATGATACATTAATACAATAAATACCCTCTCTCGGAGAAAAAATAAACTCAAACTAGGATGGTGTTCCACTATGCATGCACTTAGTTTACTAGTTAGCATTGGTGTAATAGCTAGTAAGTGAAAAACAAAGTGAGAGACCCAAGAAATCAAATAAAATATCTAATGATAGAGTTAAATAAAAATAATTGAACATAAATAATAGTAAAAACTAATGTAACAACCCTTACATGAAAAAAAATACCCATGCAAAATCCAAAAATAAAACTGAAAATGAACCAATAATAGGTAGTTGAGTAGATAAGATGGTAGGTAGGATATCTCTCGAAATAAAAGAGGAAATTCATATTGGATGTCATGGATATTAAAATTCATAATAATGAAGTGGAAATATAGATTTCATAACCCAGTTAGTTCTCGAAGAAGTCATCCTAGGTGTCATCCCTACAACAAAAAAAAATGATTTATTAAAACTAGAATATGCTAAAAGTAGGTCATCATCCCAAATTATAAGGGAAATTGAGTAGTCAATAAAAATTGATTATGCGTGGCTCTAATGGTGTATGGAATAAGGCTAAGTGATCGCTGAAAAAAGGTCCCTATGAGTTCTTGAGTAAAATATACTACAACATAACCCTTTTTAATAAAGTTTCACCTATAGTAAATTTATGCTTTAGTAAATTAATTATTCAAATTGATTTTCCTAAGGAAAAAAATAAGTATTATTTTAAAACATAAATATTAATGATACAAGAAGAGATATAAATCATATAATAAAATGTTTATTTACATGTTATTTAGGTAATACTATTAATAACCCAACTTATTTTGAAGTTAGTAGGTTTAATATTATAATGATATATTCATCATTTTTGTCGAAATATGTTTTTGACTATTTTCCTTCATGTCATTATCGTCTTTTAAATATTGTTTTGTATCTTTTCTTATTCATTAATTTAATACCAAATGGCAAATATAGTGATGCAATATCAATTTTTCACATTAGTTGAAAAGGTTTCAAATTACAAATTCCTATATTGTTTCTAAAGAAAAACTAATATAGAAAAAGGAAGATCAAGTTATATTAATATGAAAATGAATAGCTAATACCTCTTTAATAAGAATAAAAGTAAACAATCATAAACCCCTATTCAAATTTAAAATGGAATTTTCTAATATTAAGAATTTACTAAAAAAATAAATAAAAAATTTGTTTTCTATGAATATAAGTATAGACACTTTCTTTCTTATATATTTTTACAAGGTTACACGAAAAAACATTAAATGTTTTTATAGAAAACATGTGTGAAAATGGGTGTGGGATTTCTAGTGCATAGAGGATTGAAATATTTTGTCAGATGTAAAAAGATGGAAGGTCAATTCCTAAAATATTCTAGGAAAATTTTAATAAATTAATAAATATTTTTAAATAATTATATTATGAAAATATAAATCATATAAATTATTTTTATAAATTATAAAAAATATAAAAGAAAGTCATATTATTTAAAAAAATATCAAAATTAGTGGTGAGAAGTGTGAGGGGAGCGTTAGTGTTCTCTAGAATGTTGTAGCATCCATTGTTATTTAAGTTTATTTTCAGTTTTATCACAAAATGAAAGAAAATAAAAAATATGAAAGAAAACCCAGATATTATGTTATAACGAAAATAAAAGGAAATGTGGAGATTTGAAACAAATGGTTGTTTTTATATTATTAATGGCTTTTGAAAGTGATAAAGCCGTGAGAAGATATAGGTCGTCCGATCGAAAGGCCACAGATCCGACGGTAGTCTTGTGGATAACATGGACGAGGTTTATTTCAGAAATTGGATGTGATGGTATATGAAATGAAGTCTAATACATTGAAGTCTGGATCAATCACAGCCGTTCATCGAAAGGGACGAGATCCGACGGATATCGCGTCAAAAAGTAATCGGGTTTTATTTTTAAAATTGGACCCTATAAACCTTTAACTCGCAGTTTTATTTCTTATCGGGTCTGTGTGGGAGCCAAAGGGCTATTGAAAAGGTAGACACCATAAGGTTTTGTTCAAAAGGCTTAAAGTCTCGTTGAGTTCCAAAGGATCGGATCGTCCATTGGATGAGTGATTGGATGGTTATCGTGCTCAAATGTGCGCAAGGGTTAACAAATTAGGTGGACCCGATATGTAATGATTCAGGGCTTTATTCCTTTTTTTTGGGCAATAGTGATTGGTCGAGTTTCCTTGCATTTTAGCCAATCTGAAAATTTCTGATATATACGTGGCCCACAAGTCCATGCACAGGGTTTTTTAAAATGAATTGTGTTGTGTTAAAACAATTTAACCATTATCAAAACATCAATAGAGAAATTTCATCAGCATCCAAGCCAAAGATCTAAACAAGAAACAACCGTCATCAGTTTTCTAAATTCCATTACTTCCTGTCATTTTATTTTCTTGAGAATGTGGTGTCTTTACCCTCCATTGTAATATTCTGCAATAACTTTTACTTTAAGCAGTTATGAGATTGTTAAGTAGTTTAATAGTTTTGGTGATTACGAAGTGTCTCATAATGTATAAAAGGAGGAAAATTCATAGAGAAAGGGTTCGAACTTTGGAGAACCTGGAGACTAGGCCACCGTATTCTTGATAAAACTGTTGATTAATGAAAGAATCATAATTTTTCCACACATTGTTGGGTATGATTTTGTGACTTCTCTGTGATATGTCAACATATGTTTTCTTCCTTTAAGTATGGAAATGAAGCTGCAGGTCTTTATTTCCTTATGTAAATGAAGTTAAAATCCCTTAAAAGAGTGCTCCTATACTTGAAGTTCCTACCTCTACAGTTCTTCTAAGTTACAGAAGTAGTTTCTTTGTAAGACAACATATTATCTTTAACTTCTCAAAGTGTCATAGATAGAACATTCTCTGTAAAACAACATATTGTCTCCAACTTCTTCTTTTTTTGGTCAAGTAAGAGTGTAGCCTTCTATTAATCACAAGAAATATTACATATATTACATGTCTCTATAAGTGTAAAGACCAACAAGGGCCAATCCAATGAATATTAACCCGAAACAAACCTGAAACCTTATGCCTTAGTCTTACATCTCCGCCCATTATCCAACCCGATGGCCATTCGATAAGACCTCCTGTGATCCAATGGTCGTTAAAGAAATCACTTTGAAGATATGTGAAACCTTTACCAGCTTCACGGAGCTGACAGGGTAAATAAATTGTCAACATATAAAACATTAGGTCCGTTCTTGGCCTTAACCTCCTCCGATGTTGAAACCTGATGTCCCTTCGATCCGGATCCCATAATATTCAATGGTCACGAACACTATCACCTCAGCAACAAGCACCCCTTTTACACAGTTCACGGACCCGATAAAGATTATGGGCCATTGGTTTATAAATGTTCAGGTTTGATCTGAGACATAACCTTCAATTACTTTTAGAACCCGAAATCCATACGATTAGGTCCTGGTTGATCAGATGGTCCTTCTCGATATCAGATCGAAAAGTTGCATGGTATTTACCCTCTTTTACGGACCCGATGAAGATTATGGACCACTCACCTAAAATCTTTGGGTCCACTTGATTAGTTAACCTTTGGTCACTTTCCCACCCGATATCCATACAATGGCAAAGGCTATAAAGATTTGTGGTTGGCGACCTGCTAAGGAGCCTGTTGTTTACCAAGTGCCCCTTCCCTATAAAAAGCTTTGTTTTACGCATTTTTGAGGGATCAACGGCTAAGAAAGACTTTCACTTCCAGTCACTCCTGCTTCCACTGGTTTTCTTTCTTGTTCATTCCTGATAGTCTGGAAGTTTTCCATGTCTTTGGCCACCTGTGTTTGACAATCCTCATGCAATTTTCTGTAGGGTGTCGAATCCCAAGCATACCTGCTATAACTTTCTTTGCATAACACTCCTTTACTTTCCAGACGATCAGCTAGCATATTGTCTTTCCTTCGCACGTATACGAAGCTAACCATTCTCAGGGTTTGTAGGTGGGTATGAATGTGCTGAAAGACCTGCAAAAGCCGCCAATGTTTTCAAACTTTTCTCGGTGCTTTTCCATTACAAATCTTCTTGACGACATTAATAATAAAATTCACTGTCTGCTTCAATGATGGCATTATGTAAATTTGACTCGATCAGTATTTTCAGGCATTGGTCTAAGGCCATGACCTCTGCCATGCTATTAGTGGCAGTCCCCAAATGACTATGAAAGATAACCTTAATGCACCCCTGCTCATCTCTGATGACACCTCCAAAACCATCCATCCCTGTGTTACCTTTACAGGCTCCATCTATATTAAATTTTAATAAACCATGAGGAGGAGGTTGCCAGATGTATTTACTAGAATTTATCTATCTCACACCCTTGTTTATGCTCTGGGGAACTAGCGAATTGAGACCCAGCTACAATAGTATACAAGCATCCTGGGGCAGAGTAGGGTCCTCATGAGGTATTCCTAAGAGGGCTCCAACAGTGTCTTTGAGCTGTCTTAATATTTATTCAATAATGTTCTAGGTTGAGCCAGTTTTATTCTTGAAAATCCTGCCACTGCGTTCTTTCCAGACATCCCATATTAAGAAGCATGGAACCAAAGTCCAAGCTTTGTTGATGATTTCATTGAATGAGAAGTCTTTTCCCCAATTCTTCAAGGTGTTGGTAATACTAAGTTTGTCCCTGTCAGTCTGCCTGAAGATTGAGGCCACCCAATCCCATAAGGAAGAGGTAAAAGGGTAGAGGTTGAGTAAGTGTTCCATCATCTCCTCTTATGAACCACATAGATGGCATTCAAATGGGCCAACAAAACCCCTTTTCAGAAGATTTTCCCAAGTTAGAATTTTCTTTTGTTGAACTAACCACATAAACAACTTTATTTTCATCCAATGTTGTTGCTGCCAAAGGTCCTTCCATACCTTATCAGGGTTTTGGTAATCAAACCCTAGGGCTATTCATTTAGCTTCCTTGAGGTTAAAGTTACATTTTGTGTTTCTTCCCCATCTCAGTTGGTTAGACGATGATGGTACCAAAATTTTCCTCTGTCCCAAGTCCCGAACAAGAGAGCCTGCCTGAGCTTTCAAAGGGCTCTCTTCACTGTAGCCTAGATCCTTCCCTATTCTCCGTTTACAATTGTTCCTTGCCTAATCCTAGAAGCCACTTACCATGCACAACCCTTTGTTGTCAGTGTCTTTCTTGAGAGCAGTTAGTTCTGCCCTAAAAATTTTTGGTTCTTGCTGCCAGTTGTCCTCCTAGAATCTTGCCTCGTTCCCAGCTCGGATCTCCCAGGACCTGTGCTGCTGGAAAATGGCTTTGTTTTCCCAAGCCAGATTCCAAATGTGGGAGCCCTTGATAAGCCCAGACATTCAAATATTATCCATCTCCTACCAATTATTGCGTATTTCTATTTCCAAAGCTTGGCCCAAGCGGTTGTTGATTCCTTAGCCACCTCCACCAAAGTTTAGCACCTGAAACTCTGCTGAGGGTTTCAGGATCATGAAGCCCCAAACCACCATGGGCCTTAGGTTTGTAAATCTTGTCCCAAGCTACCAAAGCCCATTTCTTTTTCTCTCCCCCTTTGCCCCAAAGAAAATCTCTTTGAATGTTCCTGATCTGTTCCATAACTCCTTTAGGAGCAGGAAGAGCTGACATCATCAAGATGGGTATGGCTTCTAGGACAACCTTTGTAAGCACAAGGTGCCCTGCCAAATTCTAAGATTTGCATGTCCATTTCGTGATCCTATCCTAAAGTTTGTTGATTACCGACTACCACACTCCCCTACTTAGAGGTTTGTCCGTAAGAGGGATTGCAAGGTACTTAGAAGGTAACGGATCCCTCTGAAACCCTAGAATTTTGGTGAGGCTTCTCTGAATAGCAATGTCAGTGTTAAGAAAGAAAAAATTTTATTTGTCAAGGTTTACCTTTGTACCAGCGGCCATAGAAAAGTCGTTCAATATTTGTTTAAAAGATTTGGCTTCCTTGATCGTGGGAATACCCTGCAGCATAGTGTCATCCACAAATTGTTGGTGAGTTGAAGCAGCTCCATCTATGGTTAGTTTCAGTCCTTGGATTCTTCCTTCAACATTTGCACTTTTTATCGCTCTGCCTAGTCCTTCCATCATGAGAACAAAGAGGAAGGGGGAAAGTGGATCTCCTTATCTGAGACCCCTAGAAGGAAGAAAGGTTCTGGAGGGCGAGCCATTAAGCAGGATTGAAAAGCTAGCTGTGGATACCAGGGCCATAACCCATCTAATATAGTTGTGGTCGAAACCATAAGCTCTCAGCACTGCCTTGATGTAAGACCAGCTTAACTTGTCATAAGCTTTCGTTAGGTCAAGCTGAATAATCATACCAGCTCGCTTATTTCTCTTCAGAGAGTTTACCATCTCATGAGCTTGTATGATGTTATTGAGAATCTGTCTTCCTTCCACATAACCAGTTTGCTCCTCTGAGACAAGAGATGGAAGAAGTGGCTCGATTCTGTTAGCGATCACTTTAGAAATAATCTTGTACACCACATTACATAAAGCTATGGGTCTGAATATGTCCGGTGTCATAGCTTTTTCATGCTTTGGTATCAAAGCTATGAAAGAGCCATTGAGAGCCTTCAATACTGTTCTGGATCTTCTAAAGTCTTCCACTACATTAAGGATGTCTTGTTTGACTGTTTTCCAGCATGCCTTGAAGAAGTCCACATTGAAGCCATCCAGGCCAGGAGCTTTCCCATTTTGCATCTCATTGATAACTTCACTAACCTCATCTTCAGACACTAGTCTGTTAAGATTATGATTGTCTTCCCTTGTTACAAGCTTGGGAATGTATTTCATGAAATTGTTAATGAACCGTGAACTGTCTACGAGAGGCTCCTTTGCAATGCTAATGAAGTGTTGTACTAGGACAGATTCCATTTCTTTGTGGGAGACAAGCTCTTTCCCTTGAAAATCTCTAAGTTTTGAAATTTTCTTATTTGACCTGTGATCCAACGTTGATTTCTGAAAAAACTTTGTGTCTTTTTCCTCTTCTTTAATCCACTGCACTCTAGATTTCTGCCTCTAGAATATCTCCTCTTGGATGCACCTATCTTCCCATTCCCTCTAAAGAGAGTCAAATTGAGTTTTCCTTTCCTTGCTAAATCCATCTTTGATTATGATCTGATTAATCCCCTGGAGTTTTTGTTCAACTTCTCTTTTTGATTTAAAAATATTACCAAACTCTTTTTTGTTCCAATATTTGAGTCTAGATTTGATGTGTTTAATTATTTGTTGCAGCATAAACATTTTAGTGCCTTGAATGGGAAAATATTCCATCCACCATATGTCAATATTGTTGGTGAAGACCAGGTGAGAGTGCCAGACATTTTCAAACCTAAAAGGTCTGATACTTGGTGTACTTATAAATGTGGCTTCAAGCTGGACAGGTGAGTGGTCCGAGCCTCCAAGGGGAAGGATTAGAGCTGTCATGTCAAGGCCCGTGAGAAGGAGGTCCTTTGAGATTAATAATATATCTAGTTTAGAGGAAACTTGAGAATCCCCACCTCTCTTATTGTTCCAGGTGAAAGTTCCATTTATTGTTTCAGTATCCACTAGTCTCATTTTATTTATGAAGTTTAGGAAGGCAATGGAGTCTCTGCCTAGTGTTCTGGTGCCACCTTTCTTCTTTGTAAGAGATTTGATCATGCTGAAATCCCCTGCCAGAATCCATGGCATATCAAGATATCTCTCTCTTAGCTCCTCAAGGGAGCTGAGAAGCTTGAGTTTGCCTTCTAGTTTTTGAGGACCTTAGACATTTGTAATCATGTAGGTCTCCCTATCACCCAAAGACTGAATCACCAGTGATAGATAGTTCCGCAACGCTTTCACATCCAGGATTCCAAGTTTCTGGGGATCCCAAAGCATAAGAATCCCTCCTACCAAGTTATCTACCTTAACCTCTATATACTCATACCTGCTTAACCATTTACTTTGTATTTCTCTGATCTTGTCCATTGAACACTTAGTTTCTTGAATAAAAACCACATCTGGTTTTTCTTCTTTTATTCTACTGCTAAGATTTCTTTGTTTCCTTTTACTTGCTAGGCCCCTAATGTTCCAGGTTGTGAGCTTCATTAAGAAAGTTTTGTAAAGGAGTAGTTAGTGAGATCTCTCATCTTACCTAAGTTAATCATGAGTTTTCCACATTCGTTTAGCAGCTCATTTTGTATTTTCCTTCCTCTTTTCCTACCCGGATACTTGGAAGAGTGCCCCATTGTTTCCTCCATTATTTTCATCCCTCTATTCTTCTGGATTTCATGGTTTCTCTTGACTCAAGAGCCCTTCATTTGGGATCTCCAGAAGAAGAGCTGTTAAACCCTGTCACACTCCTCCTTTGGCAGGGAGTCAACCCCTTTGGCAATACCCTGCTCCAGAAACTTTTTTAGATCTAAGTTCTCCCTCTCAAGAATCTCCTGCAGTTCATGGTCCTCCGTTCCCGCCTCACTTGGGGTCATCTCATGGTCCCTATTGAGCTCCAAAATGCTTGGTAGATCCTCCTTTTTCTAGTTGTTCTCTGGTATATCCTACATGCTAGCATCCCTATCCTTCTCATTGGTATTAGTCTCCGCTTCCTGGTTTTCCTCGTTGTTTCCATCTTCTTCTTCTAATATTTTGAAACTGTTGTGGCTTGGTTGCCCGTCCTCGTTGATTTTCTTTTGGTACCATCTTCCTCCTTTCCCTTTGCCCCCCACCTTAGTGAAACCCTTGGGATCTTTACTTATGGTGGGTTTTGTGTTGCTCTCTAGTTTGTTTGATGGGCAGTCCCTGTATAGGTGCCTGTGTTCATGGAATTTACGGAATCTGAATGGGACATGTTCATAGTCCACCACCTGCACCCATTTTTCATCACATACTTCTAAAATGATCTCGTCCAGAAGTGCCCCAAATAATTGTATTTCCACACAGATCCGGGCAAAATTGGTGTATTTACCTCTTAAAGTCGCATATGATATTTTTATAAAATGCCCTAGTTTATTACCGATAGCATTTAAAGACTTCGATAGCCAATAATCTAAAGGAAGGGAGTATAGTTTTATCTATATCGGTACTGAAGTGAAATTTTCTCGTTCTGGGACAAATTTCATCACTCATGGTCGCATGTAAAGGCCTGCAACAATGTAAAAATAGGGCCCTCCCTCGAACACTTTGCCTTTATCTTCTAAGCTCGTGAACACCACCGTAAAGAAGCCCTTGGATCAAAGGTGAAGGTTTATTTCCCACTTCGGTTTCTAGTGGTTCCTTATCCATACGTGTAAGGCATTTTCCGTCGGCCAAATCCCCATAAATTTGCATATAACCGCATGTTCTGCCATGTGTTCTCTGTGCACCTGTAGCGCTGGGTCACTTAAAATGACCAGAGGAATAATGGTCAACTTGGGTTTACATACCCTTGTCGCACTCATAGGTGTAGCTCTCTAACTGCTACCCTCTTTCATTTTCTCCCTGCTATCTTCCTCATGATTTTCCTTCTGTCCATAAGGTTTGATATTTCTTATGTTAGTATCCTCAGTTACCACCTCCGGTGGTTTCTTGAAGCGATGTAGACCAGTTCCCTTGCTTCTATTCGCGGCTATTTGATTGTAGGAGGGGAGTAGAACTCCCTCCTCCACAACCTGCCATGGTTACCAGTTTCCAAACCCTAACTCAAACCCTCGTTCAGATTACAGATCCCTCCCCAGGCATCATATTTCTGTTGAATAAGTTAATACTTTCATTATATCTTAAATAAATATTGTCTCTGACTTCTTAAAGCTTTATTCATTCATCATCTATATTCAGCAATCAAATGGCATTCTGAGATTTTCATGTCACCTAAGCATTAAGGGTTAAAAACTAAGTCTTTCAGGTCCTTCATTTGAGAATACAACATACAATTAAGTGACAACAAGTGACAATAATTATAAACATTAATGTCTTAGGCACAATTTCTACACAGTGAGGAAATTGGCTTCTTAAGGGACAACATTAATTGGCGTCGTTGCTGGAGATAGAATACAAGAATACTTTTCCCTGGGTTTTTAATATTTTCCTTTTGTTGTTCAGTGAGGAAGAAATATTCGGCTGTATTGAACAAACAATAATAACTCTGGCTCCGAAGGGACACCATACAAGGTCAAATACCTCATAGCAGAAATTTCAAGCCCTTCCAGATCCTGAGAGGCTAGCTTCCAAGAGGGTTGGAAGGCCTAAAACTCCACTTACAACAATTCCTACACGGTCTGCATGAGACAACAGTTCATCACATCTTTCACATTCATATTTTATTGACCAAGAGTAAATTTTTACATCTAATTCATTTCAAGGACCCAACTGTCAAGAACAATCTTTACAGTCTATTTCTTTTTTAGTATGTGCTATAGTTATTCAACCTAAACGTATAAATACATTTCCATGTTCTCATACTCCATATACTCCTCAATCATGTTCCACATCTGCTAGTAATCAAGGTTCAGTAAATTCGAGAGCAAACATGGCAGCACCTGCATTCTTGGTGAATAGGTATGCACCTATTAAATTTCCACGATAGTTGAATCAAATGCCACAAGAATACTTGAATATTCTCCCTCGTTTCACAGGGGAGGATGAACAGGTAACAAAGAATAATATATCAGTATTTTGTAATTTTGCAGAAAACCTAAATGTTGAACACCTGGATGTTGTTCTAAGACCTTTTTTCCAATCCTTCGATGGAGAAGCAAGAAAATGGTTTAAAGGGATTCCTAATAACTCTATTCCTACATGGGAAGAGATGGAGTGCCTATTCACCCAGAGATGGGGAGAGAAAAGAGACCATGGGTATTAACTCACAACGTTTAATGCTATCAAGAAGAAATCTGATGAAAGTGTTGTTGAATTCATCAAAAGGTTTAATAAATTGTAAAATAGTCTTCCAATGGAGATTAAACCCCCTCTTGCTGGTGCAAAAAATAACTTTACAGGGGATTTTGAGTCAAATTTTGGATTTACATTGAGGGAGAGAAGATCTGCAACCCTTGATCAGATTAAAACTGATGCATTAGAGATAGAAGAAAATCTGGTGGTTGCAGGTAAAACACCAGAGACACAGCCTATCCAAGATAAGGGAAAGGCTAAAGTAGAGTCCTCTCCAAGTCAAACGTTAGAGGATATGAGTAATGTAATTAAAACTTTGTCGAATAATTTGATTAAGTTAGAGTTGGAGAGTAAGAATTCTCAAAGGAAAGAACAACAGAATAGAAATTTTAATCCTCAATATAGAAGACAATGTTAGGCCCCTATACTATTAGTGTAACCCCTTATTGTTATTAGTATAACACACTTATTATATTGATGTACCCATGTAGTGCCCATATTGTTACTATTTTGCCCCCCCACTATTGTTATTATTGTGCCCTTACATTATTATTGTTATGTCGGCTCTGATTATGTTATGACCCCTTAGACTCCTATATATAGAAAGGAGGTCTTTTCATTTGTATCATCCAAGAATTGTTCATTTATGTAATGTAAAGGAGGTTGCCCCCTGGAAGAGGCTGAATTCTAAGGTGTTAATCTATATTTTCTATCTTTCCTTGAGCTGGTTTCATAACATTTGGTATCAGACCTTTTGATTCTAGGGTTTCGCTGCTCCAAACGGGTCATCGTGGCATTTTTGCTATAACTTTGTTTCTGTGACGTTTCTTAAGTCACAAAAAACACTCGTTTGAGAAGAAACTGCACTGAATCTTGGATCCAAATTTCATATCTTTTCGCGTGATATTTGCGGAGATATGATCTGAGGAAGTTGGTCTTTTTGCAGACTCCTCAATTACATTCCATACAGGTGACCTGGGGAAAATCGCCATAACTTTCTTTCTGAGCATCGGATTGAAATTTCACAAGGTACAGAAAGAGGACGGAATGTAGCATTTTTTATATATAATTTTAGATTCAAATCTTGAAACAGTGACACGTGGCACTTCATACAAGTTCGCTCTACAGAACTAGTCTACAATCATGTCATTGCAGGAGATTGTGCATAACTCTTTCTTGGAGAATCTAATTTGGATCAGACTAGTGGCATTGAAAAGAGGACACAGAAGGCTACTACAGCTTGCAATTTTAGAACTTAAAGATCCAAAAGTACAGAGTTACAGTCGTTTCAAGGTCGAGGTCCTAAAATCAAGAAAAAGCAAGATGAGGAAGTTTGATGGCAAGGATCCGGTAAATTGGATACTTCAGATGGAGCAATATTTTGATCTACATGGTGTACAACTGTTACAAAAGGTATGTATTGCATCTTCATATTTAGAACCAGATCAATTTTTATGGTACAAAGGGCTTTGTTCTCGTAAACAACGTGTTACGTGCTCAATATTCACGGAGGAAATGATAGCAGATTATGAGGATACAAAGAGCAACACCTTCTTTAGAGCAACACCACAACAATTGGAAAGAGTAAAAGGGCTTTGTGACATAGTGGAAAGCAAAATTATGGAAACCAGGAAGCGTACCCCTCACAACTATAAAGATGGAAGTGTCGTTTCTCCTAGCCTTCCACAACCTACAAGGGTTACACCACAACAAATGGAAGAAAAAAGAGAAAAGGGGCTTTGTTACAATTGTGATAGCAAATGCACTAAAGGTCATAAGTGTGTTGAGAAGAAATTATTTTACATAGAATATCAAGAGGAGGAAGAAAAGGATCAAGAAACATCAAAAGAAGAAGATTTACGCCAGGACCCCACCCCAGAGAAAGAAGAAACGAATCAGACCATATCTTGTAAAGCATTGGCAAGAATTACCACTCCTCAAACTCTCAAGATAGAAGGACATATCAAGAAGAAAAAGGTGCAAGAAGTGAAAGATCACATCGAGAAAGAAGAAATGAATCCAACCATATCTTGTAATTCATTGTTCGAAATTACCACTCCTCAAACTATCAAGATAGAAGGACATATCAAGAAGAAAAATGTTCAAGAAGTGAAAGATCACATCAAGCATCAAGAAATGAATCCAACCATATCTTGTAAAGGATTGGAAGAAATTAACACTCCTCAAACTCTAGAGATAGAAGGACATATGAAGAAGAAAAAGGTTCAAGCAATGAAAGATCACATCGAGCATCAACAACAAGTTCTCCAACTTTTAAAGGATAACGCCACTTCAGTGCAAAATCAAACGAAACAACAGGCAGATCAACATCGTAGTGAAATTTTTTTTGATGTAGTTGATTGGGTATTTTTACTGCTACATCTCAAGAAAGCTATTTGTGAGAAGGAAATGTTGGCAATACTACATGCACTTAAAAAATGGAGACCTTACCGAATGGGAAGACTCTTCAAGGATGAGGATGTGGAAGCATTGTTCTGTGCTATTTATATTATCCAAACATATTGGATAAACGAAGCAAGGGATGAATGGAATAAGGACGAAGAAGTATGGCCACTTATTCAAAAGTTGCAAAAGATCCCAATTCAAACAATATTGCCAGAAATTGAAGAGGAAGGAAAAATCATATTGGAACCTGGAGCAGTCACAGAAACTAGAACCCGACAGCTACGAAATTGATCAATTTCAGAGTATCTCATCAAGTGGAAGAACTTACCCGCTGAATATTCCACATGGGAGGATAGGAATTTTATACAGAAACATCAAGAAATACTCAAGCGTTGAGGACAACTCTCTTCAAAGGAGAGGGGCATGTTAGGCCCCTATACTACTAGTGTAACCCCTTATTGTTATTAGTATAACCCACTTATGATATTGATGTACCCATGTAGTGCCCATATTGTTACTATTGTGCCCCCCCACTATTGTTATTATTATGCCCTTACATTATTATTGTTATGTCGGATCTGATTATGTTATGACCCCTTAGACTCCTATATATAGAAAGGAGGTCTTTTCATTTGTATCATCCAAGAATTGTTCATTTATGTAATGTAAGGGAGGTTGCCCCCTAGAAGAGGCTGAATTCTAAGGAGTTGATCTATCTTTTCTATCTTTTCTTGAGCTGGTTTCATAACAGACAACCTCTGTAAATTTTGCAGAAGGAGAGAAAAGATCAAGATCAGATTCAAGCGCCACTATATATAGAAGCAAATCCTAATGAAATACAAGAGCATTCCAGGGACCATGATGATCAGATTTCCACATTGTATGTACTAGATGAAGATGAACTAGTTGTTGAGGGAGAAGAATATGAATACGCTGAAACAGATGCCATTTATGATGAGAATGAAATTGATGAGTATTGGAAGCCATTTTCTGATTTTATGCAGGAAAAACCACATAAGAAATATGACTTGAGAGCAAGGAAAAGGTCTAGAAGTCAAGAAGATGAAGGCGACTAGAAATTTCCAGCTGCCTTACAGAAGGCCACTCCACAAGAACCATATCCTGCAAAACAATTGTAAAAAGGAAAGCAGCAGCAGAATAGAAGTAGCAAGACTCAAATGCTTCAAGCTGATTCTTCTCAAGACAAGAGTGAAAAAATTTTCTTTAGAAAAACTTGTTTCCGTTCCACAAGAGATTTCAGTCATGAAGAGAGGTGAAGATGAAAATGAAAGGAATACTAAATAGGGTCATGTGTTTAGTCCAACTAAATAATTAGATAAAATCAGAATTCAAGTGACCCTCACAGATTGGTCAAAACACCAATTTATCGGAGAGAGATTGTTCAGTTTATCAATCTAAGAGAGAATGTGAATATAAATGACATTGTGAATCTGCAAGAAGATAAACTGGTAGTAGTTTTTAGTCTGCATGTGGAGGAGGTGGATTCTTCAACCCCTCCATTCTACATTTCTCTATTGATTCATGATTTCCTCTTACACAATTGTATGTTTGATTCAGGAGCTTCACATAACCTTATGCCATTATCTGTGATGAAACAACTAAACCTACAAGTTACTAAACCATACAGAGACTTGTATTCTTTTGATTCAAATAAATTCAAGTGTCTGGGGGTCATTAAAGATATGGTGGTGTCACTAGCCCAAATCCCAGCTAGAAGTTTGGTAATGGATGTAGTGGTAGCAGATATCCTCGCTAGGTTTGGAATGTTTCTATCTAGGTCATGGGGAGCCAAATTGGGTGGTGTTTTGAAGCTAGGTTTTACATGTGATGTTATACCAATTTTTGGTGGAGAAGAAAGGAGGTTGTACAGAGAAACTAGATTTGTAAAAACAATTACAAAAAAGGGACCAAGTAATTCCCCTGTATATAGCCAGGAGAAAGATGACTTTGCTCGCTTCAAGCTGCATGATAATGCAGAGCTGGCTAAAGATAACCGGAGGCAACTTACTTCAGCTAGTGTAAATACAGAGCTGCAAACAGAAGGGGTGTAGAAGTGCTTCTTTGATGGAGCCTATTCTAAGGAAGGAATAGGTGTTGGTTTCCTTCTAATTTCACCTAGAGGTAATATGTTCCCTTTTTCTTTTAAATTGGAGTTCGAAGCAACGAACAATGTGGTAGAATATGAGTCCTTGATCATTGCTCTGCAAACATCAAAACAAATGGGAGTCAAGTCAATTTTTTCCTTTGGAGATTTAGAGCTAATTGTAAAGAAAATAAAGAACCATTGTCAGACAAAACACCCTAGGCTTAGGGAATACGGAAAGGAAATGTGGGATCTGGTTGAGAACTTCTTTGAAGCTTTCAACATTCAGTTCATTCCAAGAGATGGAAACAGATTAGCAGATTCTTTGGCTATCGCTGCTAGTACGTTTAGGCCTCCTATTAATCCGAGGCTAAGATATGAGGTTGAAATGAGGCACATGCCTTCTATTTCTAATAATATAAAGCACTGACATATTTTTGAAGATGATCAGCAGATTAAAGAATTCTTGACTACGATTGAAGATTTTCAGGGCACAGAGATTGATCAAGATGAAGATTAAGTAGAAAATGGTATAGATGTAAGTGGTTTGAAAAATTCTATAGTTGATCAAAAGATTATGCAATTGAAAGATAATACTCTGGCAAGGGGACTTGTCCCCCTTAAAATAATTTTTAACTCTAATGATGTAGCTGTTAGTTCATAGAAAATTCCATAGGATGAGCATATTCAATATTACAATATTGGAACCCAGCAGGAGCCCAGGTTAGTCAAATTATTCAATGGAGTTCTGCCTAATTATGAGGAGAGATATATTAAACTTTTCAAGGACTATGTTGATGTTTTTTCTTGGTCCTATGAGGATCTTAAAACATATGATGTAAGTATTATTCATTACAAGATTCCCTTGAAGGAGGGGATTAAACCATTCAAGCAGAAGCTTAGGCAGATAAACCCTCTGCTTTTACCATTGATCAATAAAGAAGCCAAAAAGTTGCTTGATTCCAAGATTATAGTTCCACTCAGGTACTCTGACTAGGTGGCAAATTTAGTTCCTATAAGGAAAAAGAATGGAGTGATAAGGCTATGTGTGGACTTTACAAATCTCAAGAGGGCTTCCTTGAAAGATAACTATCTGTTACCTAAAATGGATCATGTGTTGTATAAGGTAAGAGAATCATTCAAGATGTCAATGCTGGATGGGTTTTATGGGTATAACTAGGTGGTCATGGATAAAGAAGATCAGAAGAAGACTACATTCACAACTCGTTTGGGAACCTTTATGTATGCTAGAATGCCTTTTGGGTTGATGAATGCAGGTGCTACATTTCAGAGGGTTATGGAGATTGCTTTTGTGGGAGATAAGTTTGTAGTGATATATTTGGATGACATCACTATTTTCTCTAAGTTTGATGAGGAGCATCTGGACCATCTAAAAAATACTTTTGAGAAATGTAGAATATTTGGTGTTTCCTTGAATCCTAAGAAGTCCATTTTTTCTCTAGAGGAGGGAAAATTGCTGGGGCACATTGTTTCTAGAGATGGAGTGAAGATAGATCTAGCAAGAGTGCAAGCTGTGTAGAAAATACCCTTGCGCAAGAGTAAGAACGATATTCAGAAGTTTCTGGGAAAGATAAACTTTTTAAGGAGGTTTGTGTCCAATTATGCAGAAATTGTAAAAGAAATTACTAATATGTTGAAGAAAGAAAATGAAGTGCATTGGACCAAGGAAGCCAGAGAGCCATTCTCCTAGATTAAGGAAGCATTACAAGTTGCTCCAGTCCTAATTAGCCCTGATTATCAAAAGCCTTTCCAAGTTTTCCCATTTGCATCACCTAATTCAATAGTTGTTGTCTTGCTACAGAAAAATGATGAAGAAAAGGAGCAGCCGGTTGCTTTCTTTAGCAATATTCCCAATGATGTTGAACTAAAGTAGAATATTCTTGAAAAATAGGTGTATGCCTTTGTAAAAGTCCTAAAGGCCTTCAAGACTTATGTGTTGCAGTCACAAATCATTGCTTATGTACCAAATGTTGCAGTAAAGGATGTCTTAGTCCAGAGTGATGTGGAAGGCAAAAGAGGAAAATGGATAGCCAAGATCCAAGAGTATGACTTGGAAATAAAGCCCACAAAGCTGGTGAAAGGGAAAGGATTGGTGAATATGTTGATAGAGTCAAACTTTCAGGCATTTGGAATCAACTTGCTGACACTTGTGAATGAAGAAATAATTGAAGAAGGTGAAGAAAAATCAGACTCGGGTATGAAGATCAGGTATAAGTTCTTATGTTCAAAATGGTACAAGAACATAGTCCATTATTTATGTTTTCTCTCTTGTCCTCATTCTTTGGATAGAACAAAGTATAGAGCATTAAGGATCAAAGCCCAGCCATATGTGATTGTTGAGGGTAGATTGTAATGGAAGGATCCTATAGGAATTTTGTTGTTATGTTTAACAGAGGATGAATTTACAGAGACCATTAAAGATTATCATGAGAAGATATGTGGAGGACATTATAGTTGGAAGGCTACTACACAAAAAGTCCTCCAGGTAGGGTTTTATTGGCTTACTCTATTTGGTGATACATATAAGTTTGTCGGAAGCTGTCAAAAGTGTCAGCTTTTTGCTGAGAACAAGATGTTAGCTCCCTTGCCTCTGATCCCGGTCTTCATAGAATAACCATTCAAACAATGGGGACTGGACTTTGTTGGAGAGATTAACCCACCTTCAAGTGGACGACACAAGTGGGTTCTCATAGCTACTGATTATTTCACCAAGTCGGTAGAAGCTATACCTACTAAAAGGGCAAATGATCAGGTGGTGATGAAGTTATTAGAGGAGAATATTTTCAGCAAATTTGGATGCCCTATCAAAATCATAACAGACAATGCTCAAGTCTTCAATTCAAGTAAGTTTATTTCTTTTTGTCAAAAGTATAATGTTATTTTATCCCATTCAATAACTTATCATCCACAAGGAAATGGATTAGTTGAATCCACTAACAAGACTTTGATGAAGATCCTTAAGAAAACTGTTGTAGAGAACAAGAAAGAATGGGATTCTAAGTTAATGTTTGCTCTATGGGATGCTAGAGTGACTACAAGAAGGTCCACAGGAAAATCCCCTTTTGAGCTGGTGTATGGAACTCAAGATTTGTTCCCAAGTCAGCTTGTGAAGCCTGTGATTCCAATGCTTTAGGAATCAAAAGAAGAGCCCAATGATCTGATAAGAAGAATGAATAAGGTAGTGGAGTTGACTGAAAACGGGGATAAGGTAAGAGACAACTTGATTATGTATCAATCAAAGGTGAAGAGTATTTTTGACAGAAAATCTAGAGAGATTGATTTTAAAGTTGGAGATCTGGTATTAAGGTGGGATACTAAAATGGAAGATAAGGGTAAGCATGGAAAGTTTTATCCTCTCTGGTATGGCCCATTCAGAATTATAGAAGTAAGGACGAATAATACATTCTTCCTGGAGAATCTTGATGGTGAATCTTTGTAGCTGCATGACAATGGGTAGTACCTCAAACATTACTTCTAGTTCTGAAGCATAAGCATCCTGTCACTGTAGATAATGAAGTGAATTCATTTTACAAATTCCATAGAAGTTTAATTGGCTAAGCAATATGTGACTCCATGCCCGAGGTGAAGGCAGTGATCTATGGTTCTTAGTTCTTCTGTGCCAAAATCACTATCCCCAGGTGGAGCCAGATGTTGTAGCATGCATTGTTACTTAAGTTTATTTGGAGTTTTATCGCAAAATGAAAGAAAATAAAAAATATGAAATAAAAAACCAAATATTATGTTATAACGGAAATAAAAGGAAATGTGGAGATTTCAAAGAAATGGTTGATTTTATATTATTAATGGCTTTTGAAAGTGATAAACCCACGAGAAGATCTAGGTCATCCAATGAATAGGCCATAGATCCGATGGTAGTCACGCAGATAACATGGACGAGGTTTATTTTGGAAATTGGATGCGATGGTATATGAAATGAAGCCTAAGATGTTGAAGTAGGGATCAATCGCAGCCATTCATCGAAAGGGAAAAGATCCAATGAATATCGCATCGAAAAGTAATCGGGTTTTATTTTTAAAATCGGACCCATTAAATCTTTAACTTGTAGTTTTATTTCTTATCAGGTCCATGTGGGAGTTAAAGGGTTGTTGAAAAAATGTATGCGATAAGGTTTTGTTCAAAAGGCTTAAAGTCTTGTTGAGTTTTGAAGGATCGGATTGTCCATTGGATGAGTGATTGGACCGTGATCGCACTCAAATGTGCGTGAGGGGTAACAGCTTAGGTGGAGCCGATATGTAATGATTTGGGGCTTTATTCCTTTGTTTTGGGCAACAATGATTGGTCAGGTTTCCTTGCATTTTAGCCAGTCTGAACGTTTCTAATATATACGTGGCCCATAATTCCATGCGCGAGGTTTTGTTAAAACGCATTGTGTTGTGTTAAAATAGTTTAACCATTATGAAAACATCAAAAGAGAAACTTCATTAGCATCCAATACAAACATATGAAAAGCAAACAACAGTCATCAGTTTTCTAAATTCCGTTACTTCCGGTTATTTTATTTTCTTGATAATGAGGTGTCTTTACCCTCCATTGTAATATTCTGCAATAACTTTTACTTTATGCAGTTAGGAGATAGTTAAGTAGTTTGATAGTTTTGGTGATTACCAATTGTCTCATAATGTATAAAAGGAGGAAAATTTACAGAGAAAGGGTTTGAACATTGGAGAACCTGGAGACTAGGCCATTGTATTCTTGATAAAATTGTTGATTAATGAAAGAATTATAAGTTTTCCAGACATTGTTGGGTATGATTTTGTGACTTCTCTGTTATGTGTCATCATGTGTTCTCTTCCTTTAAGTATGGTAATGAAGCTATAGGTCTTTATTTTCCTATATAAATGAAGTTAAAATCCCTTAAAATATTGCTCCTATACTTGAAGTTCCTACATTTGCAATTCTTCTAAGTTATAGATAGTAGTTTCTGTGTAAGACAAAATATTATCTTTAACTTCTCCAAGTGTCATAGGTAGTAGATTTCGTGTAAAACAACATATTGTCTCTAACTTGTTCAAGATTTCTTCATTCATCATTTATATTCAACAATAAAATGGAATTTTGAGATTTTCATGTCACCTAAGCATTAAGGGTTAAAAACCAAGTCTTTCAAGTCCTTGATTTGAGAATACAACATACAAATAAGTGACAAACAAATGACAATAATTATAAACATTAATGTCTTAGGCACAATTTCTACACAGCCAGGAAATTGGTTTCTTAAAGGACAACATAGAGGAAGGCCAAAATTATTTTATTGATAGAGTTTATAAAATTCTTTCATAATTAGGTAGAGTATTATGCCCTCCTTAAGGGTTTTTTCTAATCAATTTTGCTTCATGTCCAAAATTTGATCAAGGCAGGGGTCTCCAGGGTCATAACATTGTCATCTTCACTTTGGCTCTTGTTTACTAGACCTTAGACTTAATACCATTTTAAAGTGGAATAGTGCTCATTTGAGCTCTATGATTGATTTTAGAGTAGTTCATATTATTAGACATGATAATTTAGAGGTGTAATTACTAGGAATTAGTGTGACTTTGTATGAAATTAGAACCCATTGTTATTAACGACATGGAGACTAATCACTTGATTTTGTGATATGTGGGCAAGTTGTAGTAGACATCTATATTGTTGAGGTATGGTGGGTGTTATGTTCATTCTCCCTTGATTAGTTGAAACACTAATACTTATGACTTTCATTATGAAACATATTAGAAGGTTCTATCATTTCATGGTGGAAGTTATGGCCTGATACACTACTATGGGAAGGTATTTATTGAAGGATGAGGTCGATTTGACATATAGGATGGGTCACATGCTACAAGCAATGGACTTAACCCCAATGGAAGTAGTAAATAAGGGTTTGGTTGAGATAGTTTAGCTTCCTAATATTATATGAGTTGATATGCTGTTGTGGATTGTAGACATCCTTCCTTGTGTGGAGAAAATGATTTGTAGGTTCAACAATCTTTGGTGTTCTAGATTGAGTGTAATATCCCTCTGTGGTTGTAATCTTGCTTGGTTATATTAAACTATGTTAGAAATAATGGTGGAAAATCCATGAAGAATATTGGATCAATTATGTAAATGAATAATTATTAATAAATAAATAAATGGAATGTATGGGCTTGGGAATGAGACACCTAGAAATGAGATTCTTGCCAAAGAAAAAAACAACAATAAAATCTCATTGTAAATGATAGTGGATAATTATCTCATTATAAGAATTCTAGATGAAATACTAGATAAGTTTTATGGATGGGAGAGAAAAATCCATTAAGTTCCTTAGCTAGAGAAATATGATAGGCTTGGAAAAGAATAAAAGTGCCACAAGAGAGAAAGGTGGCCTTTTATGAAAAATCCTAGGCAAGTGGACAAAAAGATCCACAAAATTAGGACTAGAGGTATAGTTCATGGTTGGGTGGTGGGTGTGCTCATTATGTCTGATATGTTACTCTGATTTCTTGTTAGAACATCTATGCATGATTCTTTCTGTGATTAATTCTAAAATTATTTTGATGCTTCTGAATAATGCCTTTAATTCTACTCCACATTAATATTACAATTAATTTAACGCATGTGAATTGTGCCACGGATCGTCAAGTTTATGGGTTTTGGATACTACTATTTTATCATCCATGTGGACTCTATAATTGATTCTGGTGATTATGGTTTTAGGCTTTTTGTTTATTTATGTGATTAAATGTATGTTGTTAATAAGGGAGGTGATATATCTATATATATAAAGAGTAAGGTAATGAAATTTCTTATATGTGAATGATTAAATTCAATAGAGAATGTTAAGTTCTTATGTAAGTATTATGGATAAACTGAATTGTAAACTAGAATAAGAGGATGGAATTTATTAAGGATAAATATTATGAGCAAAATAAATAGGGAAGGTGGACAAGTTGGTTTATATAATCTATAACATGTATACCTATGGTAGTTTATTTCTCCTTTCAGTATAGAGTGTGTCTAACAGGAAATTGATAACATATGAATAGGACTAAAATGTATACCAATGGAATTGGGTATGGGAAGTGGAGAAGATAAGGTATTTTGGAGTTGGCATCATAGGGGTTGATACATATTAAAATACTAGAGCACTGTAAGGATGAACTTAATTAACTTAAAGGATGCAAGAACCATTGTATAAAATGTGTACCAAAATCAAATTTGGGCACGATAGATAATATAGACACTTAGCCAATATTGCTTTAGAAAATGTCACATAATGCATTGAGTATGTGATCAGCGGGTATAATAATGTTAACAAAAATAATTCTTCCTAAGGTTAAAAATATTTTATGCAGTGAAATAAATAAAGAATCAACGAATTTACTAGATATAGAGGAGTACACAAGTGAAACTCATATTATAAATATTATGACATGCACAAACATTAACTTCCCTTACCAATTGTTAACCCAATATAAGTTAATAATGAAGTAAACTTCTCTAGACACAAAGTAATTATTAATCTGGCATACACTTAAATATATGAGAGGAATTACCCATTTGCAACATGAATACAAGACCTGAAACAAAGAGAGATACTGATATACAATATCAATGTGCATATCTGAAGAAAACGAGACCCATTAAAAGACAAAGATATTTAGCTTCTAAAATATTAAAAGAAAACGCAAAATGGTTATACAGGTTTCCAAAGAAGAAAATTATAGTCTACATTGTACCACAGGAACAAATAACTAGTGTGTCCAAGTTAAAATATCCACATTCATACAACAAATGTGAAATGTAATCTAAAGAGTGAATGGTTCATAGTTTCGTAAAGGTGGAGAGTCCCTTCACCATGTTAAGACTTCACTGAATGGGTATAATGACCCAAATTTCTCTCCATAGCCAGGAAGGACTCACAAAATAAACCTAGTAGTCAATACAAGCATATAAGAGGGTTTATATTGAACTAGAGTAGCAGGGAGAAAGAAGGACAAAATCATAATTTTGATAACTTTAATCTATGATTCCATTATTTAGGAACTAAGTACAAATAAAAGGAGCATACTCCAGGGACTTGGTTATAAAAATTGAGAAACTGGAGTGGTTGAGTCATGCGAAGAAGAAGGCCAACCTAGGAGCATCTCGAGTAGGGTAAATTCAGTTGAAACAATGTGGATTAAGAGTGTAACTAAAGAAGACAAAGGAACCAGGTACATTTTCATGTCGAGTGGAGTCAATATCAGTTTCTAGGTCAGAGGGTGCATCACATAGAACCCAAAACAAGAAATTGTGAGTAAGAACGTATAAACAAAAATAATCCAAATGAAAATAAAATAGCCAAGGGTTAGTAACTTATACCAGGGTTCCACTGGGAAAAAAAAAATAGGTATTAACTGTATATATTCTATTAAATTCATACCCCTCTGAATAATGTATAGCGTAGGGGGGAAACCCTGTAATAGCAGGGAAAACCTTCAGAATCTAAAATATTCCCAAATTGTGTCTATACTAGAATAACAATATTAGAGACACTAAAACGATTACCCGAATGAGTTTGAAAGGGCCTCCAAAAATCGAAGCCATTATTTCAGGAGGGCCCGCATTCTAGAATCTTCTGGTGAAACTTTGAAATTAACCAATTTCTCAAAAAAAAGAAATGATAATAGAGAAAGCTTTCGGTGTCCAAACAAACTGCCAAAACCTGAAGATTTAATAGAATCATTGTACAAACTTAGTTTTTATGCTCGAAATTATTATGACCCACAAGAATATAAGAAGTAGACGGTAGTTAGCAATATTCTTGTAAATCCATTACAGAATATGAGAAAGAAAAAAATGGAATTAGAACAAATTACCCCATAATGTGCAGTGTTGTTAGTGCATGAAGCAGAGGTATTTCAGAAAGACAAACAGATGAACGAATTAAATTAGTATTTGAATGTGACGATGAACCTATACCTCCAACTAGCAACCTGCAACAAGGGGGAAAGAAGAAATAAAAATTAAAAGGTAACAAAAATTGCATAACGAAATATATACATATCATGAATGAGATAGCGACCACAATGTTGGTGATCATCCTACCTTCATGCATCAAGGCTTCCATTCTGTGTCCTAGGTGGAAGTTCCACGTAGAAACACTATGGAAGAAGGTTGCTAAACAAATTCATCATTCTGATTGTCCAAATGTGGATTAAAGGTCGCCAAAGGAGAATTAGGGTTGAAACTTATGTCATGGACCATTAGATTAGATACGAGACATTAACACCATCCATTCCACCCCTATACCACACCATAGAGTACCCAGGTGAATGACATAGGGTTTTTCATGTGAGTCACATGAGTTGGTGCCCAAAGATTTGGCACACTACTCTAGAAGAATTAATTCTAATCCAGTGTAGTAATTATAGGGTAGTAGATGCATAGCAGGGTAATGCTTTTAACAAAAGTGCAAAGAGTCAATAGAAAATATGCGAAGACAGATCAATATGGTTGCATTAATCTAAAAACATTAACATAAGTCATCAAACATAGGAAGACTAAGGTTAAAACTAATGCACACACAAATTATTCAGAACGTACAGTGAATCATAGTGCATAAACCTGATAGTGCAAATAGCTTAATAGAAATTCTCCTCTTTTGGGCAATGTGGATCATGGAAGGGCTATACAAGGTATATTACACACTCGAAAGGTGTCATAGAACAATTAGACAAATATATTGTCCCAAGACCCCAAGTGGAGTACATATATAATATAGGAAGGGGTTGTTATATTAATTGAGATAATATGATACATTTAATATATATATATATATATATATATATATATGTATCTATATATATATATATATATAGAGAGAGAGAGAGAGAGCATTGAGATCTCAGTTAGAACGAAAAGTGAGATCCACAAATAGTAAGCATGACATATTGTAGTTAATAATGTAGAGAATACAATTAAGGGGAGGATGAGTAGAATGAATTAATAATTGTGAACCTTCTTCCCAACACCCTCTTGGAATAGAGCTCTTGACTGGTAAGGGAAGACATACTTTATATGCAAACTACTAGTATGATACTTCTCAACCACTAGCTTAGATTGTTCATAGTACATCAACGAAATGAATGGTGTCCCTGTGACCCTTTGACATATAGTTTCAATGAGGTAAAAAGGGTTATGTCTAAGTATATTAAAAAAAATTCTAAGTAAATAGAAAAAAAAGGGAATTTAATAAGGAGGAATTTGGAATCATACACATATTGTATTAAGTACAGGAAATAGAGATATTCCTAAACTAGTGCGAGAAAGTTTATAAAGATAGTAGAGTTATTCCTAGGAACACAAAAAATAGAAGGGAGTAGTAGTACTAGTAATGTAGACAATAAAATAGGAAAAAAATGGTAACCTTGAGTTAGAATTTTGACAAATGTTATCAGAGCCCTTGTTTCAACCCTTGGAGACCTAATGGGCTCAAGTTAAATTTTTTATGCTATGGTAGTGCATAAATAGGTAGGCAAGATAGTTGTTGGGTGTTGAAGTATTACCACTTGTTGAGAAGTAGGTTCATCCTTCATTTTATGTATTATGTCCTTCATCTGAAGGAAGAGAGGTGTTCTTGGTAAACATAAAATCACCTATTCATTGTGAAAAAAATAAAATTAGGTACCAATTATCAAGCTAGCCACATTTATGTCGAAATTAAATTGTTCACCAAGTGAATCTTACCTCTTGAGGAATGAAAAATTCAATATTAATAGAAAGAATGTACAATATTACTATAGGAATAGAAACTTCACATTTGACTGTGGTCTATTATACGTTTAGCAACCTAGATTCATGGAATGATGTTTTTGGGAGTCACTCTTATGGCCACCGAAAAATTAAGTGACAGATTGTATCAAACAACCGCAGTTCTACCACACATATTTAGTCAGTACCAGTGGAATGTGATAATATTAGATAGTGATAACATAATTTTTTTTTTTGTGAATAGGAGTTTGGTAAATAATAGTGGCAATCAACATGGTATTTATCATTAATGTAACTCGATCGTTATCACTAATACACCAAATAAAATACTTTAGTCCTGTGGTTTTTGAACAATAGTGAAGAAAAAATTATTATAAAATATGTTGAGCTAAATAAAGTATTTAATTGTAAACTTCGTCTGATAGAATAAGGGTATATGCAGATCTGTCATGAGACATTGACTTTTCTTAAGGTTGAATTTCTTATATGACAATTTATTTTACCATAAAGTTGAAACACACAACTTAGAGAATGTAATACAGATAATTTTAGGGTGTCTACAACGTTATCATTAGGGATTTATGAAAATAGCAATCAAAATAACTCCTTCAGCAAGTAATAGACACACAGATGAAACATTTATAACTTTCAAACCTGCAATATATATATATATATATATATATATATATATATATATATATATATATATATATATATATATATATATATATATACTCAATTCTAGTAAGAAGCGACAATAGGATAGTTGTGGGAGAGTATTTCTCCAGTTTGATACGCTACCTGAAATGGGGTATTCATAACGATATTAATGATATAAGGGACCGAAATATCATACAAGTAAATAAAGACAAAAAAAATTATGCTTGAAATTATGTAGTGAAATGAAATTGTGACTTAGGAAAAAAACAATTCAGGAAATCTAGAAGAAATATATCAGGAAAATAAGGTTGAAATCCTTTTCCTTAAAGCCTAACTAAGGGTAGTAGTCTAGACTTGTATAGAGTATTGACCTCTTCACTACCAATTGACTATTGTATTTCAATGTTAGAAGAAAATTGTAGTTAATGTTCAAGAGATGTTGGAGAATAATTTTTCTTTACCTCAATAACTTAATTATATTAGGAATTATATTCATTTAATTACAATTTAAAATAAATATACATGTTGGACTTGAGAGGAAGAAGAATAAAACATGTGCCAGGTTTTAGAAGTGGATGGGGAATGTGGCACATATAAGTTCTTGTTTTCTTATATTAAACCCAAAGTTGAAAACCATTATTCTTTCCAATGAGTAAGATTGTGTCTAATTTGATGATAAAATCTACCTTTTATGTGAATAACGGTTGATCTAGGAAATGGAGGAGGCATCAATACCATTACACCAAGTCTATTAACATCTATGGTGTTGAGATGATCAATTAGGTACAAGTGGTCTAAGTCACATAATGTTGAAAAGTGGAGAGAGCTACTAAAATCAGTGATACGTTCTGTGGAAAATCTGCACTAAAAATAGAAAGTGGGCTAGAGATGGTTCTGTGAGAAAAACTGAAGGTAGGAATATGCTTTGGATCCATAATAAATTCTATGAAATACATGAACTATCGTTAATTAAGAAAGAAGAATAGAAGAACAATGGTATTAAATACTAAGAACCTAAGGTAGGATAAAAGAGGTAAGTGTAATAGAAAATAGTAACCTTATACAATTAATTTTGTATGATAAAAGGTAATACATGGAATCCACTATAGGTTCTCATGATGGACTAAAGTAATAAGGTAAGAAATTGAACTAGAAATTGAGAATACCAAGTATTTTTATGAACAAAATGTATAAGAAAATCTTTGTCATTAGAAAAAAAATGTTAAATTGCATACGTATTCTAATTATTAAACATTTATTGTTGAGAATTAAACTACCAAGGAAGTTTTGAATGTAGTGGTTTTGAACAATTGATAAGATTTTTGGGAAAGAAAATAAAATTGTTACCTAGGAAGTAGATAGTTGAATTGTTGATCTCTTCAATTGAGGAAATCAGAAACATTATTTGTAGATTAAGTTCCAATGTATAAACACCCACCATAAAATGATTGTGGAGGGGATTCAATGAAAATATCTAAACAAGAAAAATTATGGCAGCACCATAAGCATGGACTTGATTAAGCCAACTTTGGATGAAAGCAACAAGATATAATAAATAATAGTAGGATGTTTTACACCTAAAAATGCAATACATTTTTGTAGTTGGTTTGAGGGTATGAAGATAACAATTATAAATTACACTAGCCCTAATAAGAGTTAAGAAACTATGAATTAGTGATAATCATAACAATAATAAGAAAGGTCGAGATTTGAAATTTGTATTGTTGTAACAGCAGTGGAAAAGAAAAACCACACTGAAAGGATGGAAATAAAGGGAAGAAGGTGTAACACCCTGCGAAGTACATTTTGTTGGGTCAATGAGGAAAATTCGTGAAGAGTGAAATACTTTTGATTACCAACATTGGTGACTGTGAATAGATAGGAAAAACAACCAATGGTAGACATCGATAAGTCCACTGGAAGGATATTTTAATCATAACATAGCAACAATGAAAATGGCTAAAATAATATATGCACAATTGATACAATGATATGTAATATTTAATATGCTACAAACAACCCCTTGATAATTGTTATCTTTATGTGAGCAATATGAAAAGCAATGTACAATTTTGTTTATTAAAGTTTATAAGTATATGATATTCATGTTAATGGGCATGGCCCCTGGGTCTATTGTAGTAATATATTTATGGTGTTGATCTTGTGGGATGCATGTGGAAATTATGTTGAGTGCAAGTGGAAATTAAGAAGCACATAGTCAACTTGTATACCAATGTGCTAGAAGAGGAACATGGCATAAATGTAAGAGTATGTATGATTCAGAATTGAGTCATCACACCAGATGAAATAAAGTGCATATTGAAAGTGTGAAAGAGAGGAAGTATTTTCCTTTTGATTTTGAGAAAGTTGAAATTCTCCAACAACACGAAGAGTGTAGCAAAATACTAAGACCGAACAAAACTAGGAGAGTAGGAACCATAATTTATCAATTAGTATTTCTCAGTCATATTAAAAATTCTAATGCTTTCATGTATCATTACCGAAGAGATAGGGACATGATAACTATCATCCAATTGAGTGGAAATGATACAGGTAGAGCCAAAGGAGATTGTCTGGCAGAACCAGTTGTATCTTAAACCAAAAATAGATCTAGCTTTGGAATTGAGTTGTTGTTCAGGATAAATGAAATGAAAGCCTTTACTTCCGAAGAGGACACATGAGAGAAAGAAGATGAAAAGAAGAAAATTTATCCAACAAGGTTTCAGGAATTTGAAAACTGAACAACGAACACCGAGGACGGTGTTAATAAAAGGGGAGTAGAATGTAATATTCCTCTGTGGTTGTAATCTTGTTTGGTTAGATTGAACTAGGTTAGAAAGAATGGAAAGAAATCTAGGAAGAATATTGGATCAATTATGTAAATGAATAATTATTAATAAATAATAGTAAAAATGTATGGGCTTGGGAACGGGACACATAGAAATGAGACTCTTTCCAAAGAAAAAAACAATAATAAAATCTCATTGGTAAATGAGATTGGATAATTCTCTCATGATAAGAATTCTAGATGAAATTATAGATAAGATTGATGGATGGGAGAGAAAAATCCATTAAGTTTCTTAGCTGGAGAAAGATGCTAAGTTTGGAAAAATATAAAAGCACCATGGGAGAGAAAGCTGAGATTTTATGGAAAAGCCTAGGAAAGTGGATGAAAAGATCCACAAAAGTGGGACGATGCTAGAGGAAATTTTATCAAGAAATAAATGTATTAAATTCCTATTGAAGGGATCATCAGAGGTTATTGATCCTTTGGCAATTACTCGTAGCTCGAGGGGAACTAGAGGTATAGTTCATGGTTGGGTGGTGGGTGTGCTCATTAACTCTGATATGGTACTGTGATTTCAAGTTAGAAAATTTGTACATAATTCTTTCTGTGATTAATTCTAAAATTATTTTGATGCATCTGAATAATGCCTTTAATTATGTTGCATATTAATATTGCAATTATTTTAATGCATGTGAATTATGCCATGAATTTTGAGGTGTGCAGATTTCGGATACTACTATTTTATCATGCATGCAGACTCTATAATTGATTCTAGTGATTATGGTTTTTGGGTTTTTGTTAATGTATGTAATTAAATGTTTTTTAATAAGGGAGAATATATATATATATATATATATATATATATATATATATATATATATATATATATATATATATATATATAGCTAAAGAAATTGCTTATATGTGAATGATTAAATTCAATAGAGAACACTAAGTTCTTATGTAAGTATTATGGATAAAATTAATTGTAAATGGCATTAAGAGGATGGAATTTATTAAGGATAGAGATTATGAGAAAAATAAATAGGAAAGAGCGAGAAGATGGTTTGTAGAATCTATAGCATTGATACGTATAGGAGTTTATTTCTCCTTTCGGTATAGAGTGTGTCTAAGAGGAAATTGATAACATATGAATGGGACTAAAATGTATACCAATGGAATTGGATATGGGAAGTGGAGAAGTTCAGGTATTTTGGGACAGACATCACAAGTGTTGACACATGTTAAAATACCATAGCACTGTAAGGATGAAATTAATCATGTTAAAGGATGAAAGAACAACGGTAGAAAATGTGTACCAAAATCAAATTTGGGTGTGATAGATAATATAGACACCCAATCAATATTACATTGGCCAATATCACATAATGCATTGAGTATGCAATTAGCTGGTATAATAATGTTAACATAGATAATTCTTCCTTAGGTTAGAAATATTTTATGTAGTGAAATAAATAGAGAATTAGTGAATTTACTAGATATAGAGGAGTACACATACGAAACTCCTATTATAAATATTTTGACATGCACAGACATTAACTTCCCTTATCAATTGTTAACCCAATAGAAGTTAATAGCGAAGCAATTCTCTATAGAGAAAAGCTAATTATTAGTCTGGCATATACTTAAATATATCATAATAATTACCCATTTGTGACATGAATATAAGACCTGGAAAGAACAAAAACATGGATATATAATATCAATGCGGATATCGAAAGAAAAATTAAACACATTGAAAGACAAAGAGATTTAGGTTCTAAAATCTAAAAAAAACGCACACACAATGGTTATATAGGTTTAAAGAGAATAAAATTATAATCTCATTGTACCATAGGAACAAATAACAGTGTGGTCAAGTCAAAATATAAATATCCTCATTAATACAAAAAATGTACAATATCATCTAAAGACTAAATGGTTCATAGTTCAGTAAGGGTGGAGAGTCCCTTCATTATGTTAAGACTTTACTGGATGGGTATAGCGACCCAGGTTTGTCTCCATAGCCAAGAAGTATGCATGGAATAAACCTCATAGTTAATACAAGCATAGAGGAGGGTTTATATTTAACTAGAGTAGTAGGGAGAAAGAACGACAAAATCATAACTTTGATAACTCTAATTTATGATTCCATTATTTAGGAACTAAGTACAAATAAAGGGAGCATACTCCAGGGACCTGGTTATAAAAATTGTGAGACTCGAGTGGTTGAACCATGCAAAGAAGAAATCCAACCTGGGTGCATCTCAAGTAGGGTAAATTCGGTTGAAACAATGCAATTTGAGAGTGTAACTAAAGAACACAAAGAAACTAGGTACATTTGCATGTCAAGTGGATTCGATATCAGTTTCTGAGTTAGAGGATGCATCACATAGAACCCATAACAAGAAATTATGTGTATGAACATATAAACATAAATAATCCAAATGAAAATAAAATAGGGAAGAGATAGTAAGTTGTAATAGGGTTTCGCCGGGAAAAAAAATGTATTAACTATGCATATTCTATTAAATTCATACACTTCTGAATAACGTATAGCGTAGAGGGGAAAACCCTATAATAGCAGGGAAAAACTTCAGAATCTAAAAGATTCCCAAATTGTGTCTATATTGGACAAACAATATTAGAGCCACTAACAAAATTACCTGCACGAGTTTGAAAGGGCCTCGCAAAATTGAAGCCATTATTTTAGGAGGGCTTGCATTCTAAAATATTTTGGTGAAACTCTGAGATTAACTTATTTGTAAAAAACAATAATAATAATAGAAAAAGATTTCAGTGATCAGACAAAATACCAAAACCTGAAGATTTAATAGAATGATTATCATGAATTTGGTTTTATGCTATAAAAGATGATGCGTCGCAAGAAGATAAGAAGTAGGCAATAGTTAGCAATATTCTCGTAAATCGAACCTCGGAAAAGAAAAACCAGAATTAGAACAGATTACCAAGTAATGTGCAGTGTTGTCGGTATATGAAGTAGAGGGATTTCACAAACACTGCAACACCCGAAGGAACGAAATTACTATATGAAGGTGATGATGAGTCATGGGAAGAAGAAAATCCAACCTGGGTGCATATCAGGTGGGTTAAATTTGGTCAAAACAACGCAGGTTGAGAGTGTAATGGAAGAAGACAAAGAAACCAGGAACATTGGCATGTCGAGTGGAGTCGATATCAGTTTCCAGGATAGAAGTTGCATCACATAGAACCCATAACAAGAAATTGTACGTAAGAACGTATAGAAAGAAATAATCAAAACTAAAATAAAATAGGATAAAGTTAGTAACCTATACAAGGGTTTCGCTGGGAAAAAATAATAATATGTAACTGACTGTGTATATTTTACTAAGGTAATACCCTTCTGAATAATGTATGGCATAATGGGGGAACTCTGTAATAGCAGTGAAAACCTTCAAATTCTAAAAGATTCCCAACTTGTGTCTAAACTGGACAAAAAAATCTTAGAGCCACAATAAAATTACTTGCACGAGTTTGAAAGGGCCTCCCAAAATTGAAGCTATTGTTTTAGGAGGGCTCACATTCCAAAATATTTTGGTGAAATTGAGAATAATTGATTTGTAAAAGGAAAAAATCATAACAGAGAAAGTTTTCAGTGATTAGACAAAATGCCAAAACTTGAACATTTAATAGAATGATTATCCCTACTTTGGTTTTATGCTGGAAAATATTATGCTTCGCAAGAAGATAAGAAGCAGGCAGTAGTAAGAAATATTGTCTTAAATCCATTACAGAATCTGGGGAATAAAAACTAGAATTAGAACAGATTACCCAATAATGTGCAGTGTTCTCGATATATGAAGTAGAGGGATTTCACAAAGACTACAACACCCAAAGGAATGAAATTACTATATGAAGGTGACAATGAACCATTGCCTCCAACTAGCAACCTACAACGGGGGGGAAGAAGAAATACAAATTAAGAAGTAACAAAAATTGCAGAATGAAATATATACATAGCGTGAATCAAATAATGACCCCAATGTTGGTGATCAACCTACCATCATGCCAGAGGGATGCTATGACACATTCTAGGTGGAAGTTATTGTAGAAACTCTGTGGAACAAGGGTTTCTGAACGGATTCATTGTTATTCTTGTCCAAATGTGGAGTAAGGGTCACTAAAGGAGAATTAGGGTTGGAAATTATGTCGCGGACCATTAGATTAGATACAAGGCATCAACATCATCCATTCCACCCATGTATCGCAACGTAGAGTACCCAAGTGAACAAAATAAGGTTGTTCACCACATGAGTTTGTATCCAATGATTGGGCACACTACTCTAGAAGAATTAGTTTTAAGCCAACGTGGTAGCTATAGGAGTAATACATGCAAAAGAGGTTAATGTTTTAAACCAAAGTCCAGAGAGTCAATAGAAAATATGTGAAGATAGATAAATATGGTTGCATTAATCTAAGAACATTAACATAAGTTATCAACCTTAGGAAGAGCAAGGTTCTAACTAATCCGCACTTCATAAACACTATAGTGTTGATAGCTTAATAGACATTCTCGTCTTTTGGGAAATGCATATCATGGAAGAGATATACAAGGAATATTAGAGACCCGAAAGGTTTCATAGACCAATCAATGGAATATATTGGGCCAAGACCCTCGGTGGAGTACATATATAATATAGGAAGGGGTTGTTATATTAATTTAGACAATACGATACATTTAATATATATATATATATATATATAGACTATTGAGATATTAGTTAGAAAGAAAAGTAAAATCCACAAATAGTAAGCATGATGTATCGAGGTTAATAATGTAGAGAATACAATTAAGGGGAGGATGAGTAGAACAAATTAATAATTGTGAACCTTCTTCCTAATAGGATCCCTGAATAGAGCTCTTGACTAGTAAAGGAAGACATACTTTGTACACAAAATACTAGTATGATATTGCTCAACTAGTAGCTTAGATTGTTCACAGTACATCAACGAAATGAATGTTGTCCTTGTGACCCTTTGACATATAGTTTGAATGAGGTAAAAAGGGATATTTCTAAGTATATTAAAACAATTTCTAAGTAAACAGAGAAAATAAGGAATTTAATAAGGAGGCATTTGGAATCATACACACATTGTATTAAGCACAGGAAGTAGAGTAGTCCTGAACTAGCACAGGAAAGTTTATAAGGATAGTACAGCTCTTCATAGGAACACCAGAAACAGAAGGGGGCAACAATACTGGTAATGTACTCAATAAAATAGAAAAGAAAAAAAATGGTAACCCTGAATGAGAATTGTGACACTGAGGTAGTTCTTTGGGTTCCCTTGTGATGTCATTTTGATTATATCAGTAGTTGGGTTCTTCTACATGGCTTGATAGTTTTGTTTGGGTTACTTTTGTTTCCATGCGTGACTTTGGATCTTCTACCAATTTGATGATTCTTAACTTTTCTCAACATTGGTTTTGAGTTGTAGTAGCTTGGTCTGTGGTATATCCCTAGGTGTGCCTTATTTTGTTGGTATCATGGCGGGTGGCTTTCATAGTTAGTATGATAAGAACAAACAACTCTTCCCTTTTGGCATAAGAAATTGAGTACATTCAAGAGGCTATCTTAGAGTTGCAGATTCAATATAATCAATTGGTCTATGAAATTATTTCTACCATGGATATCTTCATTGAACAAAGAATGTGGGTATAGAGGGTTGAAGACAATACCAACAGTCTGAAAAGTCAAACTGAGGAATTGTAGCAAGTCAATGCTAATGGTATCCCAATATTTCATTTCTATATTTAATTTTGCTATTGTTTACAACTTTATCATCACTCATTTGAATATAGTTGGTCCAATTATTGATCCTATGGACTCTCACGATGAAGAACATCATCAAAATCATGTCTCCATTTGCATGGAGGTCCAATTTTGTATGATGCTAGGACTTTATTGTCAAATCCGCACATTTTATACTTATAGTGTAGTTATTTTGTTATGAAAACTTTGTTATGGAATCATGATTCTAATGTGTTCTATGATGATAGATTACACTCTAAGCCTTATATACCACTAAAATAATAGTCTATACATTTAGGTGGAAATTTTCTTAACATAAAATTTTGAATTAGAGTTAATTAAAAAAATTAAAATTATTATATAAAAAAACCTGAATTATATATATTTATGAAAATTATAAAAGGAAAATCACTCGTAAATGGTTATAATAGCTCTATAACCTTTTGGTTCTCTAAAACTATGTGAAATGACAAATACATTTAAAACAAGTGTAATATGCAAAGTTACTACTAAGTACCTACCTCTTATGCAAAAGGGAATTGATAGTAATTATTGAATGCTTATATCGAATAATGAAACATATTTGAATATGACAAAGGCACATAACAGAAGTAATTAATGGACTTGATAATCTTGGAGTCTAATAGAGACAGGTTCATACATAATTTTGGATGAAACATTAGTTCCAACATCATCCTTTGTTACAAAAGTTAAGACTTTATTGAGATGTGCTTGTGCACATTTTATTCCATCTTTGACTTATAGGACGAAGTAAGGAGGAAAAATTACAATGTCTAGTATCTTTATATTAAATAATATATATATATATATATATATATATATAATTTTTTTTTTAAGTTATTTATTGCAACAAACTATTTATTTTAACTTTAAATTTATACTCATTCATCCGTAAATAAATAATAAATGGTAGTATTTCTATTTTGGAAAAATCAAATTGGTATGAAGTATATCATGCAGTATTAATCGTGTGACAAAGAATTCATACATAATAAAATATCTTATATAAAAAATTAAAATGTCTAGTATATTGAAATATAAAATTTGTGAAAATATATAATGTAGGTAAAGTTTATTGAGGAAAATTATTGAACCAAGTCCATTCAATAATAAAATCAGCAAGAGAAAAATATGATAAAGGGAAAATCAGTGTAATATGCAACATGATTGTTTTTGTTTGTTAAATGGGTCAGTTTCCAAGTTAGTAAAAGCTCAAAACATTATTGTTTTTGTTTTTGAAAATTTGTTTCCATGGTTAGTAAAAGCTCGAAACATAATTTCGGTCAGTTTCCAAGTTAGTAAAAGCTCAAAACATTATTGTTTTTATTTCTGAAAATTTGTTTTCATGGTTAGTAAAAGCTCGAAACATGATTGTTTTTGTTTCTTTAATCGGTCAGTTTCCATGGTTAGTAAAAGCTCGAAACATGATTGTTTTTGTTTCTTTAATGGGTCAGTTTCCATGGTTAGTAAAACGTAGAAACTTAATATTAATTAATTATGGAAGAATCCATAAATTTGAGAAAAAATAGATAATTAATTTATGATGACACTTGGCAATTACAGGTTTTTTTTTTAATAACTTTTAATTTTGAAAATTTTATTTAAATCACATAAAAGTAGCCATCCATCAATAAAAAATTTGAAATTCAATTTTTTAAAAATAAAAAATAATTTTTCAATTTAAAAAAATAAGTACCAAAATTTTAATAAACTTAATAGTTTCTGAAAATTTGCAAATTAATTAAAAACCCACTTAGAAAATATAATTAATAAATAAATTATAAATAAATAATTAAATAAATAAGATTCTTAATGTCAAATGATTGATTTATGAGATTCTATATTTTTTACGATGTCATAGGATTGATTTATGAGATTCTATATTTTTTTCAATAACACGTGCGGGCTGACCGGAACAGAAACTACTCTTATGATTGACTTCTGAGATTTTATATTTTTTTCAATAACACGTGCGGGCTGACTGGAGCAGGAAACTACTCTTATGAAGATTTCCGTTAAACATGTGAGATTTTTATAAAACAAAATTATGGGCTGACCAAAACGACTAAACACTGTTATCAAGATTACCGTTGAAAAGCTGAGGGTTGATCAGACAAAGATGTGGGGACCAACACTGATATTAAGATTACCCATGGACAAGTGTTTTATTTGAAAATACGGGCAATCCCACGGAACTCTAAAATATATTTGAGAGATTTAAAATAACAATGGAAGTGCGATGGTCTTCCAAATAATACCCCATATTAAGTGAAAATTATATATGCAAAAAACATAGAGTTTAATATAAAATATTAAAATTATAATAAATATGCCATAAACATGTATCAAACAAAAAAGATAACTAAGCTGCATATAAAAATCCTCTCAAACAATATATTTAATAATATTTAATTTTTAGGTTGGAATAAGTGAAACTTTCTTGTTGCATCCATCTAATTAATAATATATGCATTCCAAATTTACAAATATAAAATCAATATTAATTTTACATAACAAAAACATAAATTTCTAACAGAGTAAAAAATCAATAACTATGATATGTTAATAAAATACAAAAAAATATGTAATTTGATAGCTCTTACATATAAGAAAGTCTTAGTTTTTTTACATTTTACGCAAAAATCATAAACCCATTGGTAATGGGCCTCTTATATTTTTAAGGAACTATTAGCCATACGCACAAATTAATGATCAATCGTGTTAATTGGTAATTTTGTTCCATGTACATTCTTTCATCAAATATTGTTTAGAAAATCCTTAATCACATGAAACATTAATTGTTACGTTCTTATATATTTTACAATTTGTTTAAAAATGGCCTTTCTCACATGAAAATGCGGTTGATGGTATGATTTCTCATTCTAATACATTATGCATTTTTCATGGAGAGTATTTTTGCATTTAGATGAAGCATATTAAAGAAATCACCAGTTCTTCATTACAAGGTATGTTATATATATGTATGTGATTAGGATTCTATCTCTAATTTGTATGGTTTAACTTGTTGCAAGTATATTTTATGTATTTGTAGAATCCCATAGCTTAATTTCACTACTTTAACTCGCTTTCCTACAAACCCTGATTTTCTTAATGTAGGGTTCTTTATGAGGGGGGAATTTTAATAGGGAAAATGACAACTTCTATTTTTTACAACAATGGGGAAGCCCACTGTTAGATTTTGGGTAGCTTAGAAGGTCTTCCTGGGAATGATACCCATCAAAAGTGGTTGGTTGGGAAACTTACCCAAATAGGGATTTTTGACGCAAGGATGTGGGTTTAGGACCTAAAAGAAAATAATTATTTGTTCTAAAGGGTTGATAAGTGGAAAACCTAAGTGCAGAGGTTTCTGAAGTGACCTAGGAGAAAGGAAAAATGGACAGGAGCCTAGGAAGAGGTTCATTGTGTGCAAGAGAGATGTCACTTCTCTTCTGCTAAGGGTGCCTTCGGAGGGTCGAGATCAGCTCATGGAGGCAGAGATCTGCTCTTGGAAGAAGAACACAAGAAGGTTATCATTTGTTCTATTAGGGAAAGTCAAAGGTTAAAGGAGCAACAAGGTAACCAAGATCTTGGAGGGCTAAAGAGAAATGAAAATTTTGATTTATGGTTTGATCTAGGCCAATGAAGAAGATTCATCCATATCATTACAACCTTTGAAGGAGTTTGAGTGCCTCAACTATTGTGAACATAAATGATGTGTAAGGATCAATGGAAAACTAGAGGGTTTATATGAGTGTGAACATAACGTAAATGTAAAACCATTCTTGTGTGAGAACAAGCCAACAAAAAGAGGCCACATATCTAAAGGAGGAAATATTTTATCTTGTGAAGGAGGTTGAGTATCCTCTAAGTCTAGTTTGTTGATCATATGGGTTTGTGCTAGAAGGAGTAGTGGATTAGTTGTCTGTTGTCTAGGTTGAGTTATGTCTTTGTGTTAGAGAGAGTTGAAGTCATAGCTACTATTACAAAATGGGCTCAAATGCTCGTGTAATGTCCGAAAAGGGCTGAAAGGCTTTTGATCCAAACACATGAGGGTCGTAGACCAACTATGGAGGCTGTAGATAGTAGCTTGATGGACGAAAATCCTCATAAATATTTTTAGCACAGATCCAAGTAACCTTACGGATAAGTGAAGACTGATGAAGTAAGAAAGGGGCTTTGTTTTTGTTGTAGATGGTTGTTGAGCTAAATATTTGAACTTTGTGCAGAAAAGGAAATTTTGACACCAATGTACGAATGGAAGATTATACAGTGGTGTTGAAGGAAAAGGAAAAAAAAATTGTTGCTGGTACTTTGCAGCTAATATATACAAGAATTTTGAAGGGTTTGACTTGTTGTGAGCAACATTATATGACAAAGATATAAAATGAGTGATATCATTGTGTTGATGGAAAATGATAGTTGGGTCTCAAGGAAAACTAAGGACAGTAAGGGCTGGTGTTGAAAGGGTTGTATCATCAAGTAAGTCATGTGTATTTGTTCTTGTATTTTTGGGAAAAAATGCATCTCTAAAGAAGAAAATTGCAAGCTCTAGTGTTATATACTATGTATACTAGTTGTACTAGTGATTAAGAACCATGATCCATAGTATGAGAGCCCCATGATTCTTTTATTGATAAAATAATTGTCCTCTGGGCTCAAACCTTTGTGTCCATAATTTATTTTATTGTTAAATATTTCCGTTGTGAAAAGTGCTTGTAAGTTATGAGTTCCTAGTGTGTTTGTGTGCGTGATTAGCCTTAAACAAAATCTAGGGCCTAAGGAAAATTCAACATGGTATCTGAGTTGATGGTATCAAAGGTACTTTGAAGAGTGGATGGAATAGAGTGTTTGCAAGAAGCAGAGTGACTTAGTGGAGGTTGTGTAGGCTCAGAGCGAATCTAGCTTTAGAGGGAGATTGTGAAGGATTGTTAGGTGCACTTTGGGAGTCTAAATCTTCAAGTTCTAATGAGATAGAAGAGTTTTTAGCCCATGCAAGGATATTCATATATCATGCAAGAAAATTCATGGTGGTCCAAGGAAAAGTCATGTTGCATGTAAGGACATTCATGCATGATGCAAGAGAAAGCTAGGCTTATTACAAAGAAGACGTGGCAAGTGAGAACATGTATGACTATGCAAGGAAAGTCATGTCTCATGTGAGGATGGTCATGGGTATGAAAGAAAATTCATGGAGATGGAAGTGTGAAGGAAATACCTTCTTCACTAAGAGGGGCTATTAGATTTTGGGTAGCTAGGAAGGTATTTCCAAAAAGGATACCCACCAAAAGTGGGTGGTTGGGAAATTTACCCAAATAGGGGTTTTGGACCTAAGGATGTGGGTTTAGGACCTAAAAGAAAATAATTATTTTTTCTAAAGGGTTAAGAGGTGAAAATCCTAAGGTTGTAAGTTTCCTAAGTGACCCAAGAGAAACAATAAATAGAGGAGAGCCTAGCAAGAGGTTCATTATGTGCAATAGATATGTGATTTCTCTTATTGTAAAGGTTCCCTAGGAGAGTCTAGTTTTGATCGTGGAGGATGAGATTTGCTCTTGGAAGAAAAATGTAGCAAAGTTATAATCTATTCTTTGAGGCTGAGTCAAAGGGTTAAAGGAGCAACAAGGTAGCCAAGATATTTGAGAGCTAAAGTGTAAGGATGAGTTTGATTTAGGGCCTGATCTCGGCCAATGTTGAAGATATGTCCATGTTTTTACAACCTTTGAAGGAGGCCAAGTGCCTTAGCCAGTGTGAATAGAAATGCTGAAGAAGGATCAAGGGAAAACGAAATGGCTTTATGAGTGTGAAAAAAACTAAACAACAAATCATTCTTGCTTGAGAAAAATCCAAGAGGAATAGGTTACACATTTAGAGGAAGAAATACATCTTTTAAAAGAGGTCAAGTATCCTTCGAGTATAGTCTATAGATCTTATGGGTTTATGCTAGAAGGAGAAGTAGTGGATTGGTTTTTACGTTGTCTAGACTGAGTTCTTTCTTTGTGTTGGAGAGGTTTGAAGATCTAGTTTCTCTTATAGGGAGGGGAAAAAGGCCTATGTAATCTATGGAAAGGGATGAAGAGACTCATATCCAAATTCAAGAGAGTTACAAACCATTTGATGACGGTCATAGACCAACTGAGGAGGCCGAAGGTAGCAGCTTGAGGGCCGAAAGGCCTCAGAAATATTTTGGCATACATCTGAGTAGCCTTAGGGTTAAGTGAAGGACAAAGAAGGAATAAATGGGGATTTTTTCTTTAGTGTATATGGTTTTTGATCGTAATATTTCAAGTATATCTAGAAAAGGAGCTTTGGACAGTAGTGTATGATGGTACATTATACAGTGGTGTGGAAGGACAAATACCACTATGTATTGCTAATAACTCGGAGCTAATACATATAACAAGTCTCAAGGTTTTGAATTTTTGTGAGCGAGAGTGTATGAAAGAGATTTGAAAGGGGTCAGACCACTATGTATTGATGGCAAAGGATAACTAGGCTTCAAACGAAAATGAGGATAGAAAGGGCTAGTGCTAAAAGGGTTGCATCAACAAGTAAGTTGTGTGTATTTATTCTTGTCATTTTTGGCAGATTGTAGATCCGAAGAATCATATCGCAAGCTCTAGGTTGGTATACTATGTATACTAGTTGTATTAGTGATCAGGGGTCATGATTTCTGGTACGTGAGCCCCATGATTCTTTTATTGATGCACTAATAAAGTAATAGAGATTTGGGCTCAAATATGAGTGTACTTAATCGATTTTATTACTGATTATTTTCGCTATGTAAAGTACTTGTAAGTTGTGGGTTGCTACTGTGTTTATGTGTATGATTAACCTCAAACATGACCTAGGAATTAAGGAAAGTTCAGCACCAATATCAGTATGAAATATACATGATTTTTTATTGTTTTCTATATCATTGTTAAGTTATTTAGTTCAAGTTATAACTTGAATTAATATTAAGTTAAATTTATCGACTCTTATCTACAAATTCTAGGGTCTCTTATGCATAACAATTTATGCTTGGATTTGTTAGAGGGGGCTCTGACCCCTCCTTTAGCAAGATTATTTTGGTAATTCATAATGAATCTAGATCTACTAGTATTCCTCGTCCATCTCCTCATCTTCGACATCCCTTTCATAGAACAACTAGATGAAGTAGGGTTTCTAGTTGTGCAACAAACCCTCTACTAGGTGCATAATGGAAAGCTAGAAATCTAGGGAATTCCTTGCCAAAAGTAGTGCAAGATCCAAAATACGAGGTTAAATCTAGTAAGATAGGAGAATATATACAATAAATGCAGGATCACACTTTAATATGAAAATTTATTAGATTATGGACTTCTAAAAAGGATTTGATTGGGTGGATCTAAAATAAATGGAACCCCAGGGTCAAATATAATTAGAGTTAGGGGCCAAGAGTTTATCTATAGTCATTTTCTATATCGTGGAAGACAAATTATGGGTTTTTGAAGGAGAGTCATATTTTTCGACAATGCAGTGCTCTTCATGTGATTTTGGAAGGAGTAATATAATCCATAGAAGGAGAATTTCCTTGCAGTCCTAATGTGGATATGTCTATTTTCTCTTCCCAAGGAACACTGGGAGGAGGAAACCCTTGAAGGTATTAGAAATTCCATCGACAAATTTTTCAAATTATTGTAAGCTACCAGGAGATGGAGGTACACTTCATATGCATGGATTAATTTTTACATGAATGTATCCTACCCTCCTCCAACCTCCATCGATATTCATTATCAGGATAATGTTTGGAGGGAGTCTGAAGATAATGAACAAGTCAACATTAAATGCATACACTATCATGAATATGGGTATCTTTTTAGGGACCATCCGATGAATGACAAGTAACCATTTGAAGAAAGTACTTCCCAAAACATCTAGTTGATATGGGAAAATTCCCCCAAAGAAGAAGAAATTTGAGTACTTAAGGTACCTCAAATCTTGAGTAGATTTTTAGATATGAAAATAGGATTGAGTTTGTCTCCTTTATATTGGATGCTTCAAAACAAGTCAACATTCAATTAGGCATGCAATCAACATATGGTGAATCCCATAACCCTATAGGAGACGTGAAAAAGTCTCTTGAAGAACCCCAACAAAATCCATTACCACAGGAAATGATTAGCACTTCTTCAGAAGAAGCTAAAGTGGAAGGCCTACTAGAAGATATAGATCTAGATGACCCACGACTAATTTCCCTTGCAACAAAATGGCATGTAAAAGATGTGAACGACATTCCAAATCATGAGGCTACGATTCTGTATAAGGCCTATCATTGAAGCAATCAATTCGAATTGAGTTCCTCATAGTCCATTCTTGGGGTTCAAATGATGGATTTCATGGTGGTCTGCAGGAAAGACAAGGAAGAAAAAAAATGAATCCGCAAGAGTAATAAGGAACCAATTCGAGAAGATGTTGAAAAATTAGTTAACTAGGAAAAAGTCATCCAAATGTCTGAGGCATTTTCCCCCCTAAAATCTTGAATTCTCTAAGTTTTCTTTGTTATGATGATTAGTGTAGTTATTTTATGAATGTCTATTATTGATACGTAACATGCTAGTGTCAAGTATTTCGTAGATTTTAGTCTTTTCTTTTTTTAAATTCAAACTATATGTAACGTTTTTGATTAATGAAAAGATCCATTTATCCCAAAAAAAATATAACTTAAATTTTTTAATTTATTTTTCTTAATTATAATTTGAATTTGATATAATCATTTATAAATTATTTATAACCCTAATATATTTATTATAATTAACATCTTTATTTATATTCAAACTGCAAAATAATTTATAACATTTTTTTAATTTATAAATAAATTATAAAAAATTAAAAATTTTAAAATAAAAATTGACTTCCCCGTTATCTTTTCTTTTTCATATCTACAAACTTACTAAAATAACACATTTATCCTCACATAATTATCATTCTTCACAAAAGTTCCCATGTACCACCAGCTTAGAGTTCCTTTGGTCTTTAATGTACAACTCCCCAAAATAAGGACGAATGTTTCAACCTAAGGGTTTGGATTATATAGTGGATGTGGTTGTTATTCACTTTCAATACCTTCCGAAAACAAAAAAAAAAAATGTCCAGCGCTTTATTAATGGATATTTCAAAATAAAAGGGGTTGTTTCAATGTAAAGTTTTGGATTATACGGCAGAAGTTTTGTTTTTCATCTTTCCATACTTTTTGGAAAACAAAGATCCATTTGTATGATTTAGATGTCTTTTTATATTATCATTATAATTTGCATAATTATATTATAGAATTAATTATATTGAAATATACATTCAAATATTTTAAAAATTAATTTCTTATTAATTATATAATTACATTGTTAAGAAAACATAAACCTTATATATATATATATTTTATTCCGATATAATTAAAATTTATTTTATATTCTGAATAAATTATGAAAGTTTATTTCTTAAAATAGTATAAATAATATTTTATTCTAAAATTATATAGTGATTTCTTAATAAAAATGTCTCTTTTTTAAGATTATCTTATTGTGTTAAATAACGTTTGGATAGGTTTTACACATAGATAATGGAAAATAAATAATGAATAACTAAAAAAAATGAATAATCTAGAATAATGTCACTATAAAAAGATAGAGATCATTTCCAAAACTAATTAAATTATTCTTTTTTATTTGTTAAAAATTGTGGGTAGCAGTGGTTTTATTATCTTTTATTCTCTATCCGTAAAAGTTGAAATTAGTTGTGTTATATTTTACTTCATAATTGCATAGGTAGATAAAAGTTAAGGAAAAAAAACTATTCCTTAAATTATGAATCATAATGTAAAAACAGGATGAATGAAAATGCTTTCATAGGTTTAGACATGGGCAAAGGGAAAAAAACAGTTGTGACCAAAAAATATATATGGTAATTGAATTACTAATTGTCGAGACTAATGTTAAAAGTGGTATTGTCATATGTTAATTGAATTACTTATTGTCAAGACTAATTGAATTACTCTTTTTAATTGGTTAAAAGTGGTATTGTGTGAGTGGTTTCTTCATTTTTTATTCTCCATCTATAAAAAATGAAATTAATTGTGGTTTGTATTACTTCATAATTATATTGGAGAAATAAATGTTGAAGAACAAAATTATGAGTGATGAAATGAGTTATTTTAATTATATTCATAAATGCGTTTATTTTTAAAGTATTTTGAAAATAATTGTTTTGTTTATAAGGTATTGATAAAGTATTATATTGGTAAATCATAATATTGATCAATAATATTTTTTTAATATTAAATTTTCACTATGAAACAGATATGGTTTTTTATATATATATATATATATATATATATATTATATATATATATATAATTTATTTTATAATAATAATAATAAATAATAATATTGAATTTAATCAAATTTTATATTTATTTTCTAAAATTTAGTAATGTAAAATGAAATAAATTTTTGATAGTTATTATAAATTTATACTTGTGTGTTTATTGATTATTTAATTTATATAATTATATAAAAAATATTTTTACATGTTTAATAATTAAATATGTATATTTAATTTTCATTTTTTTTAAATTTTGAATTGTTTAAAATATCTCTTTTTATTTTGAAGTGTGAGGAATTTTAATGGTCACAATTTTTTTATAAAGTTATTTTTCTAGTTATTTAACTCAAAATCTAGAAATTATACTTAAAATCATCAAGTTTGACAGCTGTAAACCAAAATTTCCACAGATTCGTCTTTAAATTTCCACTATTTTTCAAAAAGATGTGCCCTAAGTAAAAGAGAATAACTGTTATCTTTTACGCAACCAGGGGAAGTCATTTACTTGAACGGGCGGGTATGCGGGCGTGAACTACTTGAACCACCATTGTAAATACTAGGTCGGAATAAGAATAACATAGATAATAAGCTCTGTGTTCATGATGTGGCTATTCTATCGGGAATCAAATATGTGTGATCAGGCGTAATTGATGAATACCCATGGTCGAGTGCAGGCTAACCTGCCACTTACTACTTCAAACCCCAAGATACTATAATGTATAATGTTCTGCTCATCACTCCAGAGTCCAAACCTCTTCCAACGCAAAAATTTCGGAGTTAAAATAAAGATTAAAGGACATCTAAATATTTTGTTATTTTTATGATAAATCATAGTGGATGGTTCCAAAAGTGTTTTTAAAAGATTTGGGTATGTAATTTTTAAGGAATTTTTTTTACTTAAAAAATTAAAAATGCAGAAGAACCCAAAAAAACCAGAATTCTCTTCAAAATTAAAAGTATAGTGCCCTATGATGACATAAATTGTACTGAAGCAAAAGATCAGGAATTTTTTCAGTGTTGAGCAAGCTTGCATTAAAATGATATAATTAGGATTTTCATAAAATCTGATGAATAACAAATCAACAATGATGTTCGTTAACATCTCTAAGTCTGGATTTCAGGCATCTCTAAGTCTATGATGCATCTAACTAACTAGTTTTATCCTATACCAAGTTTTTGTGTCCCGATCACTTGACTCGCTCACAAGCAGGTCATGGTGATAATAAAGGACGGAAGCTCTGTTTCAGTCAGTCATCTTACATTTTCTTTTTCTTGTGCAGATTTATGAATCTGATCTTCAATTAATAGGCCGCAGCAAGTGGAGCAGGCCCTTTCCGCCCCAAAGATTTGAAAGGTCTACCCACTCCGACATAGCCTTCAATCAGACGAAGATAAACCACTAAATTGTGGGCGTAAGCAGGATCAAGATTGCGGATGTCATTGTTGTCCAAAACAATCTTTACACCCACGTGAAAATATGTCCAGGGAAGCCAATCCAACAGTTTTGTTAACCATCGCCATGAATTCTCGTTGAAAACAAATCCAGGAACTTTGGGAACAACATCCCTCTTATTCACCAACCGCAACACTTTCACTCCTAGCTCCTCCATTCGCAGGGCAAATGCTCTATTCCCTACGCGCGGACTCGCGAATGCAAACGCAGTCACAGGTAAGGGCCGTTCCGGAAAGTTTGAGTTGAGAATTTTTTTTATGTCATATGAACTTAACGTTGCCAGGGCAGCTCCCAAGCTGTGTCCAGTCAAAGTTACGCTCAAACTTTCATCCTTGAATTTATCCACCAGTCTTAGAATCTCAGAAATAACAGTATCTCTGGCACATCTTGAATCTTCTCCTTTAGAGATGTAGCAGCTTAAAAATCCTTTCTCTACTCGGACACCCTTATCGCTTAAACTAGCTGTACTTGATAATCGGTGTCCCAGGACTTTGTTCCTCAAACGAGGAGTAGTTGGAAATCCGGCTTTGACAACGTTGTGCTTGAAACGACTAAAAGATAATCGAGCAGGAACTAAAATATCTCTAGCATCCTGTATCCATTCTTGGCGTGTTTCAGTTCCTCTCCACGCTACTACAATATCTCGCCTCCCTAGTCTTCGTATCTCTTCAGCGTCTGTGCAGACTGCAATAAAGCCAATCCAAACAGATTGCTCTATCGGCCTCCCCAGTGCATCAGTTTCTGCGTACAAATACTTGGTCACTTCGTAGCCGGCGCTACAGGAAGCTCCGGAATGAGCAGGCCTTTCACAACTCTCAAACAATTTATCAAGGCTGTATTTACACCCACCTAGATCATTCGTGGAAAGTTTAATATCAAACGCATCATAGCACAACTCTGCAAAATCACCATATCTGAGAATCTCAGCTTTCAATACTGGATTAATGGGATCTAATAACCCATTCCACGAGTTTGCTCCTTGAATATCTTGCCACATAGCCGCAAGTGGTATATTTTCGTATCTGGAGGCCTTTGTCAAATCTTCCTGCAAAAGAGGGCAGCTCGAATTTGTCGAGGATGAAGGGAACAGCCTCATCCTTCGTAGTACTGAACACAGGTGATGTAGGTTTTCACGTGAGAACAATTTAACCTTAATAACAATTTTACCAGTGAAGAGAGGCTGGGCAAGTTAACGACTTTAATAACAGCTTAACCTTTGCAGCTGTAAGCAAAATGTTCAATTATCTTCCACAGAAATCCCAATATGTATATTGCCATACGCCAAATACCATTATATAAGGCAGATCAAAGTGGGATACCGTGTTTATCGATATGACATAGGAAACCCATTTGCAACAGCAAGTAGGATAGACTTCATGAATTTGACTACGTCAAATTTGAAATGGTCGCATCAGGAACATTGACTGAAAATATTTTGCTTGAAAATTGACTGAAAATATTTTCCACAAAAAAAATGTTCAATGGTGAATACGTCTCTTCCCAGACGTGCAACGTTCCCTGCAAAACCATCCCTCCGAGGAGATAAGGGAGTATTTTCCCCAACGTTGGCATCACGCTCACGTAATTGGCAAATTGGAGATAAGGGAGTATTTTCCCCATGTAACTTACCGCCCCAACAGCCGAATGGGTGAATCAGTCAGACGAGTAATTTTATGTCATAATCACCATGGCTGTAGCAGGGTGCACCTCTCCTTAATTCATGAAACTTCGGAACGTTGTCTCCGCCCTGTACCTATCGACGCCACTTACTGTGACCCGTGGCGAGATATGAGATTTTGGCGGTGGCTAATTAGTTTGTACGACTTGTACTCTGAGGAAATACCTCTGTTGAATATTAAGCATATGTTGGCTGAGAATAACATGAGATTCAACGGCCAAGATTAATTAACAAGTCAAATATAAAATACGCTTAAATGTATTGCTTGGTATGAAAATAAAAAATGTAGTAAATGAATTAACTAGTTCCATGGTGCCTCCTTCGCATCCCTTTACCATAATAATTACAACATTTCCATGATTTTTTATTTCATTTTTATATGCGGTAAGACCTCACAGAAATATATTAAAAGATTAGAAACAAATTATTTATATAGATGATTTAAAATTATTGTTTTCTAATTTATTATATTTAAAATAATTAATTTTTAAAATAATTTATTATAACTTTTTCAAACTGAACAAATATAAATATAATAATTTTACATATTACTATAAAATAAATTAAACAATACATGATTATCAATTAATATAAGACAAAAAGATAATATTTACTTGTAATTAATGCTAATTAGATTTATCTTAAACTCAAATATATCAAGCATTGAGGGATCAAATTTTGAGTTTAGAATTTGAGGAGTTCAGAATTTGAGGAAAGGTTTGCACCTTGAGAGATAATCTCTGTGAACACACAGGGTTAAGATAGATTTAGGATGGTTTCACTCTTGCGGCCATGCAAAAGTTGTTGAACATCTTATTATTCTAATAATTTAAATATGCTAAATATCTCAAAGATTAATTTGTCCATTTTAATTTTAAATTTGTTGAGTTACCTAAGATGATAAAAACATGGAATGGTGAAAAATAATGAAATATAAATAATGAATACAAAGCGACAATGATATAAAATGTGAATAAATGTAGTTAATTGCAAATAGTTTTCATTGTAAGCAATCTCAAACTAATTTTTTTCTAGTATTCTTATTGTCACATGTGTTAGTTTTTCCATCTTTTCATATGGATCATATGAAAAGGGTGGGTGAAATCATAGACCATTCAAATATTTAACTCAAGCTATTGTAGTGAGCATCATACCTTGTCTCTCTTGCTCTCCAATGTTAATAGTAGCTTTCTCCAAAGTCAACCATTGTGACTTATTGAGTGTTAAACCCCAAGTAAGATTCAATAGTAGTTATTTTCTATTACACCGCTTGAATGCAAAGTGACTAACAATATTGAATGATGGAAAAGGGGAATAATAATAATGTACTCAACTACAAATATTTTACACTTTCAAGAAGCAAACATTTCAGCTAAGTGAACGTTTTATTTAAGATGAAAATTCAAGTATTTTATTTTTGGTTGAATTACTGTAATACAAAAATCAATGCATGTCCTCAATAATTTTTTTGTGCTTATATTGAAATCATGCACACTACTAATCTAATTAATTTGAAATTAATGTATGTCATACATTTAGTTACATTAAATTAGAAATCGACATCTACTAAAATCAATGCATCTAATGCAGGCATTCAAATAGAATTAGAAGTCAACATCTACAATGAAATCAATGCAACTAGTGCAAGAAATCAAATAGGATTTGAAATCATCTACATTAAAATCAATGCATCTAGTGTAACCAATTAAATAGGACTAGAAATCAACATCTACATTGAAATCAATGCATCTAGTGTAATTAATCAAATAGGATTATGAATCAACATTTACCTTAAAATCAATGCATCTATTTCAATGAATAACATTGTCTCTCCCCTACCTCTTTCTCCCATATCTCTCTCTTTCTCTCTGTCTCTCCTTCCCTCCCTATGTCTATCTCTTCCTCCCTTTCTCTCCATTCCATATATATATATATATATATATATATATATATATATATATATATATATATATATATATATATATCCCTCCATATATCCTTTTTTTCCTCTCTATCTCACCCCCAAAACACACATGATCTGTCTCTCTCTCCCCCTCCCACTCTTTGTCTCTCTTCTTCCCTCTCTCTCGCCTCCATCTATATCTCTCTCTTACTCTATCTCTCCTTGTTTGTCTCTCTATCTCAACCCACAATATACACACTATCTCTCCACATCTATCAACCTCCTTCTCCCTCCCTCTTCTATTCCCTCTCTCTTTCTTCCCTTTATCTCCTTATGTTTCCCCTTATCTCTCTCTTACCTCCCACTCCACTCCTTCCCTCTCTCTCTCCATCTCTCCCTTGCCACTCCCTCTCTCTCTCCACATTTCTCTCTCTCCCCTCCAAATTCATTTCTCTCTCCCTCCATCTCTCCTTAGCTCTCTCACATCCTCTCTATCTTCTCTCCTCTCTCTCCCTTTCTCTCATGCCCTCCTTTGACCCCACCCCAATGAATTGTTTGTCAAGTGTTGTGCTTTAAATCCTGATTGTCATGTGCATAAAAAAATTGTAATACTAAGATGGATACCTATAATATACAGAATACTTACCTAGAGAAGTAGTGAATACAATGAAGGGAACTAATGTATACTAGTAGCCATCCTTTGACCCCATCCCCCCACCCAGAACAATCTCCCTCTCTCAACCCTCCAACTTTGCCACTATATCCACCTCCAAATCCAACTTTCTCTCCCTCACTCCCTCCTTATCTCTCTTCCATCCTCTCTCTCTCTTCCTTCCTTTCTCTCTCTCTCTCCTACCTCCCTCTCTCTCCCCCATCTCTCCCTCTCTCGCAAGATTTATCACTATCTCCCTCCCTCTCCCTTTCTCCCTCTCCTCTCTCTCCAACCTCCATCCATGTAACTCTGTCTCTTCCTCTTCTCGCCATCTCTCTCTTCCCTCCTTCTCTTCTCTCTCCCTCACTCTCAATCCATCTCTCATTTGTCACTCCCTCTCTCTCTATGTATTTTCTCATCCCTCCCTATGTCTCCCCCTCTAGCTTCATCTCTCTTTCCCTCCCTCTCTCTTCCTCTCTCGCCCCTCTTGTCTCTCCTATTTCCTCTCTCTCCCTCTCTCTCCCACCTGCTTCTCTCCCTCTATCTTTTCCTCTCCCCCTCTCTCTATGTTTCCCTTTTTCCCTCCCTCCCCTTATTCACATGATCAAGAATTGTCACTTTTAATAATCAATAATATATTTAAGGTCTAATATAATAATGCTTATAATGGAGATTATTATTATTATAATTTATTGGAATAATAGTAATCAATAACATTGATTATTATACCTATAATAATATAGAATGGAATAATCTATTAAAGAAACAATAGTATGAACTTAACATTCCATTATAAAAGAACCAATTTATTCTTTTAATGAAGTTGGTACCTCCATCCCTTACATTTTACATTTATATATATTTTTTACTTTGAATATTAACTAAAACATATAAAGGCAACATTTATTTTTTTCTATGCAAATTTTGTGGCATTTAAAAAATTTTGACATACTTTTTTACATTACACCTACACTCCACTATTGAGTTGTAGAGTGTCTTTAGACACATTTTTTTTGGCTTGGCTATGTAAATTCTAGGGTTTATCTTGCATAGATGTTTACGCTTGGTTGTGCTTCCTCTGTTACTATTTTTTTTTGGAGATTATAATAAGTTTAGACATATTGGTATTCCGCATCAATCTCCTCATCTTTGACATTATTTCCATAGAGCAACTAGATAGGGTGGGGATTTTGTTTTGACAGTAAGTACTCCATTGGGTGTGTCATGGAAAGCTAGAAATATATTGCATTGTAGCCAGAAAGAATGAAAGATCCAAAATATGAGGTTAAATCTAGTAAGGTCGGGGAGTATATCCAATATATGTAGTATCATGCTTTGATTTACAAATTTATTTTATTATGGTCAACTTAAAAGGTTTTGATTGGGTGGATTTTAAATCAATGGAATCCTAGGGTAAAAAATAATTGAAGTTATGTGCGAAGGGATTTTCTATAGTCATCTTTCCCATCTTACGAGACAGGACAATGGGTGTTGAAGGAGGACCATATTTTTTAAACAATGCAAGGCTCCTCATGTGATTATAGAAGGAGCAATTGAAACTGGAAAAGAAGGATTTCCTTTCAACCTTGGTGTTGGTTTTCCTCTTTCCTCTTCCTAAGGAATATTGGGAGGAGGAAACCCTTGAAGGAATTGGAAATGTTATTAGAAACTTTATCAAATATCAGATGCTACCAAGAAAGGGAGGTGCACTTCTTATGCATAAATCTAAATTTACATGAATATCTCCTAGCCTCTTCCACCCTCCATAGATATATATTTTTAGGATAGTTTTCAGAAGAAGTATCTTGATTATGAATAGGTCCCTTTTGGATGCATACAATGTCATGAATATAAGAATATTTTTAATGATTGTCCCATGAATACCAATGAATCATTTGAAGTAAACCCTTCTTAGAAAGAGTTATTTGATTCAGGAAAGTTTCCCCAAAGAAGAAGAAATTTGAGTCCCCAAGGTACCTCAAATCCTATCCAAATCCCTAGATCTAAAAATAGGTTCAAGTCTCTCTCCTCTCCAAAGGAGTCTTTAGAGAAAGTCACTATTTAGTCAAGCATGCAATCAACAAAAGCTAAATATCATAAACCTATAGAGGTCATGCAAAAGTTTGTAGAAGGACACTAGTGAAATCCATACCATAGGAAATGATTAGCTCTCGTTCGAAAGAAGTTGAAGTAGAAGCCCTACTATAACATAAGGATCTAGATGACCCACTATTGATTGCTCTTGCCAAAGAATGGCATGGAAATGATGTGAAAGACATGCTTTTTCATGAGGTTAGGATTATGTATAAGGCTTATCACTAAAGAAACCAATTTGTCTCGAGTTCATCATATTTTGTATTTTGGATTCAAATTATGGATTTAAAGGTTGTCTCCAAGCAAGAAAAAGAAGCCAAGACATAAGGGCGCATGAGCAAAATGGTAGAGATCCAAGATGTCATGACTAATCAGTTTACTCAAGGAGAGCTGGAGATAAACTGGAGGAGAGTGGAGATAAGGAATGAAGAGAGAGAGAGGGAGAGGAGTGAGAGAGGTAGAGAAGGGTAAGAGAGGGAGAGGGAGACACAAAGATGGAGGGGGAGAGAGAGAAGGAGAGAGGGAGGGAGATAGAGAGAGTATTGAGAGAGAGAGAGAGAGAGAGAGAGATGGGAGAAGAGAGAGGAAGGGAGGAGAGAAAGGGAGAGAGAGGAAGGATGAGAGGTAGCACTTGTGGGAGAGGGTGGGATAGTGTTTCAGGGAAAGCTAGTGTCGATTTGAACTGCTAGTCCCACTAAGATGGGTAGCTATCTTAGAAACAAATAATGAAAGCTTTTCAAGAGTTCCTTTAAGTGTGATAGATGGAAGAGAAGAATAGAGGACCAACCTGGATCCTTTGCTTTGATCCTAGCTTGATTTCTCCTTTCCTTGATAGAATTTGCCACTCCTCTCCTTCTTGTCCCGCTTCAAAGAGTACCTGTAGAGTCAAAGTAACAACAAACTATCAAAGCCTCTCTATCTAAAACATCATAACCAATATGGAATCAGAAACACATTGACCATACAATTGCATTAATAAACAATAAGATTCACAAATACAAGATCATATGGAGGAAAACTCAAAGAACTTTATTAATAGTAATGTAAGAGAGGATTACAACCCAGCTGTCTGATCCAGCATCATCCTCCCAGTTGTAGAAGCCCTCTTCACCTCATGAACAAGAAAATCACCCAACAATGCAATGTCTCTTCTTGGCAAACCAACAACACTTCCTTACAAAATACAAAATTCCCGCCTCTAGATCTCTCGGATGAGGGATCCATTTATAGATGTTTTGCAAGGGTATGAGTCAGCTCTGGGTTTTTGATTAGTGTCATTCCACTGATAGTTCTTGGTTCCACTTGGAGATTTCATGATCTCTTACTCATCCCTGGGCAAATTCAGAGAAGCAAGTGTCACAGGAGAAGTTTCTGGAAGATTCCATGATCATCCACCTTGCAAATTGTCTCTGCCATTTGTCTATTCTCACTCATTGCACCCCATAGAAGGCCATTTCAGTATGCATCACACCTGGCCAGTTAGGCAGTCAGTATGCATCGCACCTTGTCCATGGAGCAGCCTGTATGGTCCAGTTTTGGCCAGTTTTGAGTAGTTTTTCAGGTGGAACTTCTGGGAAATGATGTAATCAGCTGACCATGATCCTTTATGGTATGAAGCAACACTTTTAGGGACTTAAGGAGTCCTTAGTTTATGTACATATGAGTTTGGGGTTGCAGTGCCCAAATATGTCTATAACAGATGCCCCCTAAAGCATGAGGTCGTAAATCTTCTGATGTTGGGTGAAATGATTTATTCATGAGGATCTGAGGTATTCAAACTGGAAGGAGACCTGTATAAGATAAAATACAATACATCATCATCATTTTATTTTCGTGATCTAGCTGAGGCGGGCATTCCCATGCTCAGCTTTATAAATTCATTGTCATGTACATAGGAAAGACAATCATCTGTTGTTGCATACTCGTGATTCTTCGCATGAAGAGTCATCTTCCCTGGCTAGATGACTTTCTGTACGGCTTCTGTGTACAATTGATGTCTTTATTTTACTGAATATATCGCAGCCCGGATGGATGAAACTAGATCCAGGGTCTTCAAAACTCGTACAATCTTCACCCGATGTACAAGTCGATCCATGTGAAAAGATGTTCTGAAGTCGAACATGGAAAGACATCGCCTGATTACCAACCAATGATGTAAGCTGTTAACAGATGCGAGAGGAATTACTGATAAGATGATGACCCTCAAGGTACTATAGTACAATTCATGTGGTGTGAATATATGAGCTGATGTCGAACACCACACAAAGTCTTTCAGTCGAAGGTCATTGATGTAACCTGTCGCTGAAAGTGAGAAACTTGCCATTGAGGCATGCAAGCTTCAAAGTACTGAAAGGGTTGCTTCTAAGTCAACTTCTTGGATAATGAGCTGATGTCAACAAGAAGTGACTTGTCGTAGGAGGGCCTTGATGTATCCCACATCTACGACGCGAAACGAAGCAAATGATTTTTGTGGAGGTGAAAACGATTTGATGATATGAGGTTCAGGAATGGCAGTCATGAAAAAATGAAGTGTGGATGTAATGTAGTGGATGAGGCGTTTGTTGGATGGTGAATTATCTGAATGACTTCTTTTGAACATATTGGCGACACTGATATGGACTGGTAGTGTTAACCCCATGGATGGCATGACAGACCAATGGTGATGGTGAACGGAAACCCAACCCAACTCAATCACAGTGATGGATTAAAAGTGTCATGTTCAAGTGCGACTTGCTACCAATAGAGTTCTTCAAGTTTTCTTCCCATTTTTCCCCAGTCATTGTTGACCAGTACCTCTTTATTTTTGACAAGCTTGAGGAGGATAACATATTCTTGGTCTATAATTTGCCCTTTGGGTGAACCTGTCACTTTGTGTTTAGTGAGCCTAGCGTTAGTGAGACTCGTTCTTGTCTGGGTGGACAAGTTTGTCACTATTGTTTTTGACAAAGATAACTCAGTCCTTTTCTTGTTTAGAGAGTCTGAAAACGGACGAAAAGGAGACTCCAACAGTCCTTTTTCGTGGCATAATCCCTTAAGTCCGAAAAAGTGTAAAATAATACGAAAGGGATGACTTTTCGATAGTTTTAACGAGCCGACAAAGACAAGCGCTCGATCTTTTTGTTTAATAATCCCTTAAGTCCAAAAAGATTAAAATATATGAGAGGGATAGTGTTCCCCTTACTTTAACGAGCTAGGAAGGCTAATATCTCGACGATCTTTTTATTTTTAACGAGTCTAAAAAGAGTTTAAAAGAGGCTCATTTTTTAGGAACGAGTGATGTTTCTGGGTAGCAGCTGGTTCCAGGTAAGTTTGGAACTTCTCAAAACATGGCAGTGTGAAGAGGGTGGCAATCAGAATCACTCATCATAGATGTTCCTCAAAAGGGTAAACAATCAAGTGGAAGCGTATGGTCAGTTGAATGAAATGGAGGTGACGGAAGGAACACAACCAAAGTTCAAAAGGGTAGATAGCAAAGCGATCACAAAAGGTTATTTACCAGAGACGGGTTTATTTTTTAATGAGCTTGAACCTTGTGCCAACATGTGCTCAGTGTAGGTTGATTCTTTAATGAGCTTGAACCTTGCGGGAACATTTCTCTTGATATTGGTCAATGATATTCAGTTTACCATTTTCACACGTTAGATTCTTTTCTCGGTTGTTCAACTTGCTCAATTTCTCCATCAAATTGATTAGAAATATACATATATATGCTTGAGAAATGAATTAAAAACTAACATTTTACTTGAACTACGTGAATAGTAACATAAAAGTAGTTTTACCTCTCATTTTTACCATTTCATTTCAAATTTGGGATTTGGAGCTCTGGAGTGGTTTTCTGCCTTGAACTTCATTAGTTGATTTCAGGAGATCTGGTGGACTATTCTCCGTGCCGTCAGGACCAGGTAGGAGCTAACCCTGAGCTCTTCATTTTCATACCATCCTTTTCTGATTTTGAGCAAGTTTTCCCCTTTTTCTAAGCCCCTGGGGTTTGAAGAAAATGTTCTCCCATCATCGCACCTGCCCTATATCGAAAGGTGTGATGCATACTGAGCTGTGCATTGGCTAGTCTGTATGCATCTCACCTAGTCCAAAGGCAGGATGCAATGGGCGTAGAAGGGAAACTTTGCACAGTAATTTCTCATGAAATTTTTTCCTGTTTTTGCTCAAATTTGGATCCTAATTCATCTTTTGTCTGTGACTTAGATATTTGTTGCATCAAGATGGTCATCACCTGGCGTGAACATGAGCATGAAGAAGAAGACATGATTTCCTTGCATGATCAAGGTACTGTTATTGCATTGCGAAACTGTGGTTTGCTCAAATTCTTCCATATATCTAGCATGAGGCAACAAATCAGTTTGTTGCAATATTTCCTTGATGCATGGGATCCGGTCAACCAGGTGTTCCAGATTAGAGGTAAATCCATCCCACTGACAGTCGAGGACATCTACTTTTTGATGGGGTTATCGAGGCGTGGTGCCCCTCTTTCACTGTCGGGATCTGCCCATGGGGGCGAATCGGTGAGAGATTATATCTGTCAACTTTGTAGAGATGGATCTCAGCTGAGTAGAGATGGAAATATCAATATCGGGACGTCACTGATCGGTCTCTAAGGACCATTTTATTCACCTTTGCTAGATTGGCTGGTAGCGCAGCTCTTCATTTGGCGAACAGATCTTATGTGCAGTATGCTTTAGAATGCCTGGAACCAAAGGTATTTAACTGGTGTGATGCAGTACTTCTAGTGATACAAGAACAACTCTCGAATGTGAAGAATGGAAGATCCAAGAACTTTAGATATGGTTCCATTTTGACTGCCTTTGCCTTAGAGAGGATCCCACTGATGCAGACACAACATATTTCACTAGGATTGCTAGCACAAAGAGAACCCAGGATGCAGAGATGGGTCGATCTCATGACCAGACATGCTGGTCAGCCACAGATTACTTTCTCTGATGCCCTCTTTGAGTGGTTCGATCGTCAGGAGATGGTCTTCTTAGAGTATCTGTATGTCAGGATGGACTTCCGAGGTGAACCGAATTTGGCGTTACCAGCTAGCGAGCAGTGGGGTGTGATAGGTAAAGATTTTGACCATATCTTTGCTTATCATTTTTTATAATGTTTTTTGTGATTTATCGAGACTAATTGAATTCATGTAGTTGTGCAGATGTTGGGCAAGTGAGACCAGCGATGTGCCCAAGGGCGGAAGCTGGCGTTCCAGCAGGAGAAGCTGTAGGGAGGGTTTTTCTTCATGATTTGGACATAGCAGAGACCCTGGCAGTTTTGCAGGATCGGATCGAGGGTCTTACCCTTGGTATCCAGGATGTGAGGACCAACAAGTTACCTCTGAGGCTACAACGCCATACTACTGGCATTTCGAGTCGATGGACTAGGCTCCTACGTATGATCGCACAGGCGGTGACATGTCATCACCAACATCATTAGTATAGGATGCTTTTCTGCATTTACTTTTGAGTTAATTGGTCACATGAACGATTTTTCCTTATACACAAAACATTATGTGAAACTATAAACAGTTATATATTTTTTATTTTTAGAGTTTATTTTGGTTAAGTTATATGATCCAGATGCAAATGTTGATGTAAAATTCCTTTCTTTACAAGTGTTGCAAATGTCTGTCTAACACATAATTTTCTAATGAATCAGTTAAAGTGTTTAAGTTTCTAGAAATGTGTTGATATTGAATGAAATCAAACTGCCTTTCCTAAATCTTGACTCTTAGGAACATACAATAGATATCTGGGTTCTGAACTGAATAGACGCTAGTAAGCTGTAGAATGACGAGTTGCGAATCTAGCATGACAATAAGTTGGCATATGCCATGCAAAATGGTATCAAAGAGAAGCTCTATCAATGCGTTGTACTCAGAGATGTTGTTCATTGATTGACCAATACATATCCCCCTGAAACTCACTAACTCATCGCTTGGATTAAAGATGGCCCAGGCTGCAGAAGATAGGTTCCGCATTCTATGTCTAGCTTTGTCAGCGTACCCAACGAATGTTTCCAAAAAGTCCGACATATGCAATAAATGCAAAGTGGATTACTTAACCGAAATGACGACTATTGATGAAAACACAAATTAAACAAAAGCATTTAAAGAGATAACTACACTTGATCAATCATAGTATTGCTTAAGATAAAACCCGTTCTGACGTTGCGATAGTGTAATTCCATCGTAATCTACCAGCTTGTAGGCTCCTTTTGCTAATACCCATTTAATAATGTAGGGGCCCATCCATAATGATTAGAACTTACCTGCTCCCAATTTGTCAGAGTCCTGATCGTAGAGTAAGACCAGGTCACCTTCAGAGAAGACACGAGGCTTGACTTTTTTGTCAAATTGTGCTTTGACACATTTCTTATGCGTTTCGTTAGCCAGCACAACATCATGATGGGTTTCATCCAAGCAGATTAGTTCCAAGAAACGAGCCTCTTCCTCTGAAGTTTCGGGGAGTAGATCGATTGCAAGCTTTAGAGATGAAATCTCACAGTGAATCGATAAGATAGGTTCTAGGTCGTACACCAACTGAAAGGGTGTAAACCCGGTCGCATTCCTCACCAAGGTTCTATATGCCCATAGAGATGAGTACAAGATTAAATGCCAGTCTTGTTTGTCGGCTCCAATCATTCTCTGTAGCATGCGTTTGAGGACTTTGTTGATCGCTTCAACTTGTCCGTTAGCTTGCGGATAATATGGAGTAGAACTATCGTGGGACAATCCTAATTTGACAGTCAATTCAACCATCATGTGATTGCAAAAATGCGATCCATGATCTGTGACTATAACCTGTGGAACACCAAACCTAGAGACTACATGATTGAAAAAGAAAAGAGCAGCCATTTCGCCACTGTTGTTTAATGTAGGCATTGCCTCGGCCCATTTTGTAAAATAGTCAATAGAAACTATGATATACCCATGCCCCCCGGCTGAGGTGGGGTTACATGTCATGAAATATATGCCCCATTTGGCGAATGACCCAACAACAACTACTGGATGCAGAGGTGCGTGTGGTAATATGGTTTTGTGATCAAAAATTTGACAAGCATGGAAACTTCTTACTGCTATTATGAAATATTTGAAGATACTAGGCCAGAAGTAGCCAGCTCACAAGATTTTATGTGTTGTAGCATAGCCAGATAGATGCCCCCCACATGCGCCTGAATGACAGTCATTCAGGACTTTTTCGACCTCCTCATGCATGAGGCACCTTTGCAAAATTGTATCGACACCACGACGGTAAAGTGTATCACCGACGATCATGTAGTCTTTTGCTTGGTATCGAGTACGTCGTTGTTATGAGCGAGAGGTGTTAGGCCTAAATGTTTGGGTTTGGAGATAGATTGGTATATCTCCGTACCATGGGTCACTTGATGATATCAGAAACAATGTTTCATCCACGATCGATGCTTGAGATGTCAAATCATTGGATAATGATGGGAGGTTGCAAAGTAACTCCGCGAAAACCAGAGATTTCGTTGATTTGGATTTGGTGAATTCCAGATCAAACTCTTGCAAAATGGCTATCCATTTTGAATACTTTCCCCTAGCAATTGATGCGACAGGATGTAGGTCATAGGGTTGTAATTTGACAAGATGGTAGTTTTGCGAAAGAGTATATAGTGTCGAAATCCTTGTACTGCTTGGACAGCTGCCAAAGCCAGTTTTTCAATGTAGGAGTACTTGCTTTCTGTATCATTTAAGTTGCAGCTTAAATAATAGATAGGATGTTCTATTCCATTGTCTTCATGTACTAAAACCATTGCGATGGTTGTATCTGTGGCAGCGAGATACAGGTTAAAGTATTTTTGATAATCAGGAGCATACATTAATGATGTTTTTACTAGGGAACTTTTCATAGCATCAAAGGAAGCTTGCGCAACCTGATCCCAGTTGAAGGGAACTTATTTTTTTCAAAAGACGTGTATAACCTTTAGCGAGTTCGTCGTAATTTGGAATGAACCTCCTTAGAAAGTTTGCTTTCCCTTGGAGTTTCTGAATCTGAAGCAAATTTGAAGGTGGAGGAATGTCGATGATTGCCTGAACCTTACATGGGTTGCGTCGAATTCCATCCTTAGAAACTACGAAACCAAGTAACCGACCAGAACCAACACAAAGCACACACTTGTGTGGATTGAGTCTTATCTTGTAGTGTCGGCAACGTAGAAATATAGCTCTCAGATGCTGCAGATGATTAGTTTGCTTTCGCGAATGATCCGGTAAGTCGACGAGATATGATTGAACGATGTGTTTGATGTCATGCAAGGCATAATTCATTTCCCTCTGAAATGTTTCCCCTGCATTGTTCAAACCGAAAGGTAGTTTGCAGTACGTGAACGTGCCCGATGGACATATAAACGTAGTCTTCGACTGGTCCTATGGGCGGATATTGATTTTATTGTATCCGAAAATCCATCCATAAATGAAAAGACTTCGCATCCAGCACATTCATCAATTATCTAGTTGATGAAGGGTGTAGGGTAGTTGTCCTTCAGACAAGCTTTATTTACATCCCTGTAATCGATGCACACTCTAATCGTTCCTTGTTTTTTCATCACAAGAACAATATTCGATACCTAATCAGTGAGAGGAATGGGGTAAATGAATCCAGCATGCAAAATTTTTTCAACTTCTGCTTTAATGGTAGCAGCTTTCTTTGGGTGAACTAGTCGAAGCCGTTGTCTTACTGGTTTGAAATCACGATACATCTTGATTTCATGTTCAACAATGCTCGAGTCAATGCCTAGCATTTCTTTGTATGACTAAGCAAAGACATCTCTGAATTCGCGAAAGAGAGCGCAATATATTTCCAGTTCTTAAGGAGAACAAGATTTGCCAACATGTATATTCTCTACAACATCTAGTTTGGTCGAGATATTAATGGTAATAGTTTCTTCAATATTGGACAGATTTCTCTCTAAATCCACTGTATTTAAAGTATTCAATAGAAAAACAAAAATTGAAAGATGATTAAGGTCGTTAGAGTAATCCTCGTTGTTATCTTGAGGTCGAGAAAGATGGTGGTGATCTTCCCAGGGTGTTTCTCCTATCATCCTTGACTGAATGATTCCTTCGTCTATAGAATGTACATGCGACCAAGGATCAGAAGAGGTACCATACTCTAGAGACCTATCTATCCAAACACTTACCGAGCATTGATTTGGGTTTGCTACCCATGCCCAGAATATTGATTGCTACAAAAATTCTATAGGGCTTAGGGGCAATACCTGGCAATGATCCATGCTAACAAAATGTGTGGTATTCTTCTTGATCTTTGACGATGTAGAAGATATCATGTGACAGGTTTCCACTGTGGCTACTTCTGCTAGATTACTCGGAGGTGGGAGGGAAAAAGTGCCCATTAAAGAAGGGTATTTTAGGAGACCTACTGCGATATTTTGAAGCGATAGCTTCCATGGATCAATGGAATGCTTTCGGTAACTTGAGAACTGTTGGGGAGGAAGGTGAGTTGGTCAATGATTGTGATTCCACCCTAAAAGGGGAACGCAATCTTTCTAAAATATGTTGACACAACAACAGCCATAGCATAAATCTAGGGCCTTCCCAGTAGGATGTTGTAGTCAAGGTTTCCATCAGTGACCTCGACTTCAATTTCTATTGTCTTGCCCCGAGTTCGATTTGCAAGTTACTTAATATCCCATATGGCATGTATGTTCTTCCATCGAACGCTTTTAATGTCGTTGATGATCGTGACAAGGGTGGAGAGCCTAAAGTTTTCCAGCAACTCATTGACATAATACAGGTAGATGCTCCCTCATCAATTATTGTTGGATGAACAGTTTTGTTCAGGGCTTTTACCTGTATGAGGAAAGCGAGCTATGCTGGTAATTGAGGTTTGTATCCTTCACAATTAAAGGCCACTAGATTGGAATCCATTGGATCAATCCCACCTATCGCTAATAACAAAGCCTATTTTTGGGATGGACAATTTTGTAGTACTTCAAGTGTCGACATGGTGAATGGCGATTGGGCCAGATCCTCCACTATATTATAATTCTGTGCTGGTCGAGCACAAGGATTAAATGTTGATTTATGTACTACTCCCTTAGGTGGTTTTATTGTTAATTTAGGAATGATTGGTGGAACAACTTTTGTCAAAGTTGTTGTCAAACTGCTTGGTTGATCAGTAGCCTTGCCATTCGACGATTGTGGATTTCCATAATCCTTATTCCTTGTAGATATCAAAGCATCATTTTGTTGTTTTGACATGGATAGCATAAGCACTTAGGATGGGGAAGCACAATCACTAGCAACCAGGTTAGTTTCTGGATTTGGAAATGGATCAGTCAATACCACTGAGGTAATTGAAGTCTTTTTGAAGAACTTCTTGACTTCAACTTGATGTGGACAATATTTTGTGTAATGGTCCTCATCACATATGAAGCATGGCTGACCAGGTTTCTTCCTTCCAGCAGGGTTTCCAGAAGGTTTCTCAGGAGTCGAGTCCTCCTGTTTCTTCTTTTTGTTTGTCCCTTTCTTCTTACCTCCTAGTTGCTTAGCATTTTTGCCTTTGACGATTGACACGGCATTGACCTCTGAGGTGAGAGGTTCCTCTTCTGCCTTTTGACTAGAAACCCTGCAGGCTTTCTTAGATGTAGCCTTTACGGTTTTCGTGCTTGTCGTACCTATCACATCATCGTCGGCATGAGAGTCTTTGTTTGATTTAGGAGGAGGAGGAACGGAAAATTCTGGTCTAGGAGCGTCAGGAATTTTGTCGTAGAGTGTGCCAGACTGAGTATAGATCAAGTCTAAAAATTGCACACGAGCAATGACCTGCTCTTCTATAACAACTCCTCCCTTAACCACATCCTCTGTAATAGAGGGTAACAATGACTTTATAAACCATTCAACTAAAAGCTGATCAGGAACGTACGTCTTCACCATTCTTCAATGACGTCGCCACTCATGAATATGATCAGATATATGAGTGGTTGTCATCTGTTTAAAGTTGGTAAGGAGTTCTGTCCCCGTTTCGTATCTTATGGGTAACTGAAAATGGGTTAAAAAGGTAGTGGCAAGGGTACTGAATTTGTCAAATGAAGCTGTAGGCAATTCTATATACCATTTAGCTGCCGAACCTATTAACATTTGCTAGAAAAGGCGAAGCCTAATCGAATCATCATTAAGGGTGTTGGATGAACACCACAAATGGAAAGTCATCACATGATTCGACGGATCTTCACCCAGATTTCCATTGAATTTAGGAATATCAGAGGGAAGTTTATGAGGAATCGCAGGCCACCAAGGGGCATAAACAATTCGATCATTTGTTAGCAGGTTTAGATTTGGTAATTGTAGAGTTGCTACAAAGGGCAACTCTTGATTTAGGTTAGGCGAAGCATACCCAGGATAAGATGGAATCACCTGAGCAGTAGGTCTTTCCATACCAGCATAATGTATTTGATGTTGGTAACTTTGATAAGGTTGATGGGCATAACCATTATAGTATGGTTGTTGATAACCACTTTGGAAATGCGATTGCCCATTAGTTACGAAGACATGTTGCTCAGGTCCTTGGTATAATTGCTGGAATTGCGGTTGTTGGTATTGAACCAGCCATGGTTGTTGGACCATTTTCTGTTGTCCAATACTGGATGATTGACCAAGATGTGGAGTCATAGTACCTGTTTAAGCCTGAGTCACTCTAGATAAGTAGGCACTAACCTGAGGTTGTGATTGAATCGCTGAGACGAGAGGCTGTTGTATTGCAACATCAAAAACTTGAGGTTGACATACAACAGGTATTGCTTGTACTTGCGATACAGTCACAATTGTAAGTGTAGTGGGAATATTCAACACAGGATGGACTGGTTGCATTGAATATAAAACCCTTGGTTGTTGAGGTAGTATTGGTACCCAACCGATGGATGTAATTCCAATTTGACCTGAACCTTGTTGTAAACTTTCATATGGTTGTTCTCCTGGAGGGAACAATGAAAAGGCATACTGCCCCCCATATGGTGGAAATCATATACTTAAAGGGTAGATTGGCCTTTGAAGACACATCGGATCAATTTGTTGAGTTTCAACATAAGAAATACTAGATGAGAATCTGGATGAAGAAATAGGAACTGACCATGTCGTTGAAACAGTGCCTGATTGGACTTTGGCTTGTTGTTGATAACTTGCCGAGACAAATGGTATACCAAAAATCATTGTAGGAATAGTAGCAGGAAGCTCCATAGTAGTTGTGTATGTTGACACAATCCTAGATGTTGATGGCTGTTCATACATGTTTAGTCTATCCAAAATATTTCCTAGCGATTCGACAGGAACTTGCGATGAAAAAGAACTAACTTCTGTAATAGAAGGATGTAAGTGGATACGAGTTCCAAAATGCACTGGAGTACTGGGTGGAAGATCCTCTACTATCTCTTATATAGCAATCAATCCTGGTGGAAGAGGTAGACCGTCAGGCCCGTAAAATATTTCTGGGGCCAAAGAATGTGTAGCTTCTGCAGTAATAGATACTGGAGGGGTGACACCTTCTGAATTCTGGAATTCAACTTCCAAATGTTCAAGTAAGTGAACTTCAGTTTCTTGATCAGTCCTATGTGGAGTTGCTTCAGGAATAGAGGTTTCTACTGTTACACTAGGATTAGTTCTAATGTCCTCTTGTAACTGTGGAACTTCTTTTGTAAAGGCAGATGTACCAGAGATAATTGGAGTAACTGTAGTCTCTGACAATGTTGAAATGCAAGTTTCAAATAAATCAGGTGAATTGGACTCATTTAAATGAGAATACTTTGTCTGGGATGGTTTCGTTTCCAGTGTCAAAGATGGTTGACTCGCTAGTATCCGTGAACGATGGGGTTTTGATTGACTTTCTTCCACGATTGAGGATTACTTGATCAAATCAAAAATTGAAGGGGAAAAATGTTATTCTGATTTAAATGAATTTTAAGACACTTTAACGCAACTTGCTTTTTCAATTTTTTAGAGTCGAGAAAAAGCTAAAGGTGAGTCTAGTTGCCTTCGATTTTTAATGATCTTGAAGTGATAAGTGCTCAGATGGACCTTTTCCTTTAAGGAGTCGAAAAGGAACGAAAGTGACTGCTCTAGAAGTCTAGCTAGAGGGTTTACCAAATCGATCGTAAAACTGCAAAATACACCTTAGTGATAAATGATAGAGAAATTACCAAGGACCTATGTATAGCAGTCAATCTTCCCGAATGCTGTGTTCAGTGCATTACGATCAATAGGGTGGCAGACACAGATTCCTAAGGATAAAGGATAATAGCCTATTGTGGTCTCCCAATATATACACGACGGTACGGGGAGCACAAGTCTGTACTGGAACTTGTCCTATCAAAGAGGAGGAATCACCCAACCTAGGATGAAAATGATAGTTACTAGGTTTTACGATGCCGGAACATGTCTCTAGCCTAGACTTCTAGATGTGTTGCGTTAGATTCCAAAGCATTTTTATGTTCATTGAGGTTTATTTTATGGTTGATCTTGCTTAGAAGTTTGTCTTTCAAGGTTCACCGTGTGATGTAGATGTGAAATTCCTAAATATGCAATCTAAAATGATAAATAGTCATTTATGTTCTTTTAGCAATGAAAATCCTAGCTACAAAGGAAAGAAGATAACGATTTTTTTTTCAGCAGAGAGCATATAGCACACACTAAATGCACTTTCCTAAATCAAATTTCACAAGCAGTCAAAATGCAAATGCACATGCATGTATTTGTTTTTTTCTTTCTTAATGTGTGAATGACAAAAAGAATGCTAAGTACAGATTTGAACTATTTTCATTCAAAGCAACAGTACTAACAATTTTCTCTTTTCGAAACGAAAGGAAGACTAAGACGACACTTTTCGATTTCAAATTTAAAACTATTTTCGACACTTGAAATATTAATAATTTCAATATCAAGTACAATGGCAAAAGTACAATCAACTATTTAGAAGAGGAAGACTTTACAACACTCTTCTTTTGATTCAAAATGACAATTACGACACTTGCATCAAAAACGATAGTTTGATTAGGCTACTTTCGACAAAGGAGGATTGCAAATGATCGACAAATACACAAAAACATTTACAATTCCTAACTCATGGAGGCTGAAATAATGTGAAGGAAGATGGTTACAGCAAGAAGGTACTGATCATGAACAACAAAACTACTGAATAAAGATGAAAACAAAGAGAAAAACCAAATTTCAAAGAAGAAAACATAGTTTACTCAAGCATCGCACCTGTAACATAGGGAAATAGGGTTGCATCTCACCTGGAACACATGAGAGGTGTGATGCATCCAGGTTGCACAGTTACAGACAGTGTGATGGGCTAGGGAGGGAAACTGAGCTTGGTTTTTGCTCAAAACTTGCAGCTAAGTTCTGTGATTTAGGCTGAGTAATAATGGAGAGTAAACAAAATCATAAGGGCAGGAGCTGATAAGGTTCTGAGCTACCACAAGGGCACCTATGATGCTTTGTAAGTTAGATGTTGAGTTCATAAACCAACCTGGAGATTAACTAAAGCAATGTTTATCTACTTCGCAATTGCATAGAAAAGGCATTTCGAAGGCTAGCTGGCTAACTTCAGGCTCCATCTGTAGTTTATAAATCAAACAATAAACAAAAAAACAAAATTTTCGTTCCCCGACATAGTCGCCATTTTGTTTCAGGGAAAACTAGTGTCGATTCGAACTACTAGTCCCACTAAGACGGGTAGCTATCTTAGAAACAAACAATGAAAGCTTTTCAAGAGTTCCTTTAAGTGTGATAGATGGAAGAGAAGAATAGAGGACCAACCTGGATCCTTCGCTTTGATCCTAGCTTGATTTCTCCTTTCCTTGATAGAATTTGCCACTCCTCTCCTACTTGTCCCGCTTCAAAGAGTACCTGTAGAGTCAAAGTAACAGCAAACTATCAAAGCATCTCTATCTAAAACATCATAACCAATATGGAATCAGAAACAAATTGACCATACAATTGCATTCATAAACAATAAGATTCACAAATACAAGATCATATGGAGGAAAACTCAAAGAACTTTATTAATAGTAATGTAAGAGAGGATTACAACCCAGCTGTCTGATCCAGCATCATCCTCCCAGTTGTAGAAGCCCTCTTCACCCGATGAACAAGCAAATCACCCAACAATGCAATGTCTCTTCTTGGCAAACCAACAACACTTCCTTACAAAATACACAATTCTCGCCTCCAGATCTCTCAAATGAGGGATCCATTTATAGATGTCTTGCAAGGGTGTGAGTCAGCTCTGGGTTTTTTATTAGTGTCATTCCATTGATAGTTCTTGGTTCCACTTGGAGATTTCATGATCTCTTACTCATCCCTGGGTGAATTCGTAGAAGCAAGTGTCACAGGAGAAGTTTCTGGAAGATTCCATGATCATCCACCTTCCAAACTGTCTCTGCCATTTGTCTATTCTCCCTCATCGCACCCCACAGAAGGCCATTTCAGTATGCATCACACCTGGCCAGTTAGGCAGTCAGTATGCATCACACCTTGTCCATGGAGTAGCCCGTATGGTCCAGTTTTGGCCAGTTCTGAGTAGTTTTTCAGGTGGAACTTTTGGGAAATGATGTAAGCAGCTAACCATGATCCTTTAGGGTATGAAGCAACACTTTTAGGGACTTAAGCAGTCCTTAGTTCATGTACATATGAGTTTGGGGTTGCAGTGCCCAAATATGTCTATAACAGATAGAGAGATAGATTTGGAGGGGGAGGGAGGGACGGAAGAATATAGACATAGAGAGTGAGAAGTGGAGAGAGAGAGAGGTAGTGACAAGGGGGAGATGGGGAGAGAGAGTGTCTGTTTAGAGGTTTGATAAAGAGATGGGACCTGAGAGAGAGGAGGAGAGTGATGGGGGAAGAGAGAGGATTGGAGGGCAAAGAGAGAGAGAGAGAGAGAGTGATGGGGAAGAGAGAGGGAGGCAAGAGAGAAAGGGAGGGAGAGGATGTAAGAGAGCGAATAATTGAGAGAGATGAGGAGAGAGGGAGGGAAGAAGAAATACATAGAGAGTGGGGAGTGGAGAGAGAGAGGGACTGACAAGGGGGAGATGGAGAGAGATAGTGTATGTTTGGGGCTGAGATAAAGAGACAAATAATGAGAGGTGGGGATAATCGGGGAGAGAAGGAGAGAGGAGAGAGGGAGAGATATGGTAACAAAATTGGAGGGTGAAGAGAGAGAGAGATAGAGAGAGAGAGAGAGAGAGATGGGAGAGAAAGGGAGAGAGAGGAAGGAAGAGAGAGAGGATTTGAAAGAGTGGAGAGAGGGAGGTAAAGAGAGATGGTGTTGGAGGGGGGGAGTGAGGGAGGTAAGAAGAACAGAATAGAGAGAGAAAGGTGGAGAGAGAGGGGGGGGAATGATAAGGAATATGGAGAGAGAGAGGGAGGACAACAGGAGGGAAGAGAGATAAAAGAAGGGGAGAGGGAGAGGAGGGGGAGGGATAGAGAGAGAGAGGAGGAGGAGGAGGGATGGATAGATAGATAGATTGGAGAAAGTGAGTTTATGTTTTGGGGGTGATATAGAGAGATAAAGGGAGATAAAGAGATAGATGGAAAGTGAAGAGAGGGAAGAAGAGAGAGATGGAGAGAGGGAAGGAAGGACAAAGAGATTGGTAGATATGTAGTGAGAGAGCCTGCGTGCTTGGGGTGTTGAGGTAGAGAGAAAAAGAAGGAGATATGGAGGTACACATAGATATACATAGAGGTGCTAGAGAGGGACGAATATTTCTTTCACTAGATGCATTAATTTTAGTGTAGATGGTGATTTCTAATACTATTTTTTTTCTTGCACTAAATGCGTTGATTTAAGTGTAGATGGTGATTTCTAATCCTATTTGATTTCTTTCACTAGATGTATTTATTTCAATGTAGATGTTGGTTTCTAATAACATTTGATTGCTACCACTAGATGCATTGATTTCAATGTAGATGATTTGTAATCCTATTTGATTGCTTGCACTAAATGCATTGATTTCAGCATATATGGTGATTTCTAACACTTTTTTATTTCTTGCACTAGATGCATTGATTTCAGTGTAGATGGTTTATAATCCTACTTGCTTACTTGAACTAGATGCATTGATTTTAGTGTAGATGTTGGTTTATAATCCTATTTTCTTACTTGCACTAAATCCATTGATTTGAGTGTAAATGTTGATTTCTAATCTTACTTGATTACTTGCCTTAGATGCATTGATTTCAGTGTAAATGTTGTTCTCTAATCTTATTTAATTTCTTTCATTAGATGCATTTATTTTAGTCTAGATGTTGATTTTTTATTTAATGTAATTGGATGTATGATGGTACATTAATTTTAAACTCATTGGATTAACATTGTGCATTGATTTCAGTGTAAGCACAAACAATTATTGACAATGTACATTGATTTTTTTTTTATAGTAATTCAAGCTATTAATATTGGAGAGAAAGAGAGACAAGGTATCATGTTTAATACAATTGCTCGAGCTAAAGGTTAAAATTGTTTATGATTTAACCTGTCATTTTAATATAATCGATATAAAAAGATGAAAATTGATATGAAAAGATGACACAAGTAACAAGTGTGACAATAAGAATAGTAGAAGAAAATATTTTGAGATTAATCACAATAAAGACTATTTTTAATTAATTGTATTCTTATTATTCACATTTTTTATCATTTAACACTATTACATTGTCACTTTACAGTTAAAATTTTTATTTCATCATTTTTCATCATTAAAATTATTAACAATATTTATCTTCGCAACAAACTGAGGTAATTAAGAAAATTTAAAAATAAAATGACCAGATTAATCTGAGACATATTTAGCATATTTAAAATGATTATATTAATATTAGATGAATTTACATATTATTGATAAAAATGATATGCTCGTTACATTTTCTTTGGCTGCACATGACTAAAACCAACCTAGATCCATCTTAACTCCAGATCTATCAAGCACTGAGAGGAATTTATTTTAGTGTTTAAGATATTTATCATAGGGTTTATATACTATGGGTTTATAAATTTTGTCCCTTGGGTTTAATATTATTCCTTTGGTCAGTTTTTTGGGTTCATGTTGAAATCAATTTGAAAACTCTCGTCTGTGGAGTTTTCAACATGGCGACCTAGGGTTTACTCTGACTCTGCAAAGAAGCTCTACTCTGAGCACGACACCCCTGAATCATCAACTCTAAAACCTCTGATGACTACACATGCCAATCATTAGTACAACCTTAATGGCAACCCTGTCGAGGGAGGACTCTGAGCCTCCCCCCATGGTGAACACTGCGCTACAGGCCAAGAATAGATCTGACAAGGCCTCCGCCTCGAAGACGTAGGCAAATTAGAACAATCATGATATAGAGAAAGGACCACAGGAAACAGAAGATACACCCTAGGACAAGCAGCATAACACTACAGGAGATGATGAGGTGCCCAAAGTAACCTCTGCGACCTGCAAACCTGTAGCAACAGAATGACCAATGATTGAATTGCCCAATCAATGAATCAACACCCAAATCGAGTTCATGAAAGATCATGCACTCATTGGGAAATTTATTGGGTTCAGGCCAACAGAGAAAGCCTTACAAGTATGGATTACAGCCAAATGGAAACCAAAAGGGCACATCAATCTACAGTTGGGATCAAAGGGGTTTTTTACAACAGTATTCAACTGTATCAAAGATCGAAACATGGTCATCGATGGCGGCCCTTATTACTTCAATGTTGCAGGTCTGTATCTATGTGATTGGGTCGAAATGTTTAATCCAGACAATGAAGGTCTGAGCTCGGCACCAGTCTGGATCTGGTTATATTCCCTGTCATTGGAATATTGGGATGAAGAATCATTAATAGACATTGGAAACGGCCTGGGAGAGTTCATTAAAATTGCAGAAGAAACAAAGATCAGAAGGTATACCTCCTACACCCACATCTGTGCCTACATGCATATGAGTAATGCTCTTCCTGACTCGATAAGTCTATTCATGATGATTTTGAGTGGATTCAGGCCATAGATTATGAACATATCCCCTTCAGGTGTAGGAAATGTCACGCTCATGGACATATATTCCGTGATTTCCCGCTTAATGCAAAGCCCTCTTCCAATGCCTTCTTAGGACAACCTGATCCATATGGTGTTACAAAAGTGAATTCTTGAAAAAGGAACCATAAAAAACTTGCTTCACAACCCATAAATCCCCCTGCCATCTATTCTATTCCCACTACTAGAAACATCTTCGATATCCTAGCTCAACCTGCCTCAATGGTCTCTGAACCCACCATGCACTTTGATGAGCTTCCCAAAACACCCTCCGCGACCCTTCATACTGATTCAATTCCTGCCCAAATCCCCAAGCGAACCCAAGTTCTCCCCATCTCCTATTCCATTAAAGATTCGGCCTGGAAACCTAACGGTAGGGACATCGATACCTTTCTAATTGATCCCAAGCATGCAGCTGACATCCTAGCAGAGAGTAGTGAACCCAAGCAGATGGAAGAAGAGCCTGAAAGTATCGACTTAGGAGATCTAGACATATTTGGCCTTGAGCAAGCATGCAAGAAGAAAGAATTTGATAAAATTCCGGCCAGACAACTAGAAAGTCTAGAGGTCATCCTATCTAGAGCACATTAGCAACGATCTTTAGGAATTCAACCAGGAAGTCAGTGGGATGGAAAGAACCTGCCCAAGGATACCAAGAAAAGGGGGAGAAAGACAGATCTACAAAGAACCATCCTCATTGGGGAAATGTTGGTATAATCTGGTAGATATTCTAAATTAACAAAGTACTATAGGCCGCTCCCCAATCTTGAACCATGAAGCTCACATCCTGGAATTTAAGAGGGTTAAACAACCTTGGGAAATACAGAATGATAAAAAACATGATACAGCAGGAGAAACCTCATATTTTCTTCATGCAAGAAACAAAATGTAACAATACTTTTGTCAGCACCATTCTCTCAAAAGCATGGCCAGGTAGCCACACAATAGCTGTGGACGTTATAGGAGCCTATGGAGGAATAGAAATAGCATGGAATCCACAGGGCATTGCACTCACGGACTTCCATGCAACCCATCACTTCATACAAGCTACCTTCCATATCATAGGGACCAATGTGCATGGTCACCTCACCAATGTTTATTTTCCACAGGAAGCTGTGAACAAGTCAACAATTCTAGACATGCTCACGCTGCTCAACTCTACCTAGATTCATCCACTTTGAATAATGGGGGGCGACTTCAATATGATCACCAAATTAGAGGAAAAAAGAGGAGAGTGAACCAGACTGGATAATGAAAGTGAGCACTTCAAGGAGTTCATTCAAAGCAACTGGATAATTGACTTGCCTTTTAACAATGGAATCTATACTTTGAATAACAAAAGATCTGGTCCCCAACAGATTGCTTCTTGGCTAGATAGATTCCTAATTTTAGATAATGCGATCCACCTGGGAGGAGACCTTTCAGCCTCAATTTTGCCACTTTCAGGATCGAACCATTGTCCCATTTCGCTTCAATGGAAAAGACCCAAAAATTCCACTCGAAGACCCTTTTGCTTTGAATCATTCTTGTTGACACATCCAAACTTCAATGATCTAGTTCAAACTATGTGGAAAAGTTTCTGTCCCCCAACAGGCTCCAAAATGTTTCAATTCTAGTAAAAGCTTAGATTCCTCAAAGTGCACATCAAGCAGTGGAACCACACCACCTTTGGGAACATTTTCCATGCTCAAAGAGCCCTAGCTCAGGAAATGGAGAAAATCCAGCAATCCATCATAATTGACGAAAGGACTAAAGATCTCTTAGAATAGGAAAAGAACCTTCAGGCACAGATTACAAAAAGAGAAAAGCAAGAGAAAATCCTCTGGAAACAAAAATCTCAAATAAGACGGTTAAAGGAGGGCGAGAGAAATATAAAATCCTTTCATCGCACTGCCATAAAGAGGCGAATGCATAACAACATCACCCAAATTCAAAATCTGCAGGGAGACCGATAGGAAGAACATGAGGATATTGAAAAATAACCCCTCAAGCACTTCAAAACAATCCATCAAGAGCCTCATATCAACAGACAGCTAGCAATTGAAAAGATTCTCCCACACATCCCGAAAGTGATAACAAATGAACACAATCAATTTCTCCTTCGTTCGGTCTCCTTACAAGAAGTTGAATCAGCTATGCAACAAATCAAGGAAGGAAAAGCACCTGGTCCAGAGGATTTTACCTCCAACTTCTTTCATAGATTCTGGGATATTGTCAAAAATGAAGTCTGGCAGGTAGTGGAAGAATCATGAACCCTCCACTGGATGCTCCCCTCTTTAAATGAAAAATTTATTACTCTCATCCCCAAATAGGAGCATTATAATACTAAGGACAAATTCAGGCCTATAGCCCTTTGCAACATCATCTACAAAATCATATCTAAAGTTATTGCTTTCTGATTGAAGCCGTTGCTTCCCCTTCTCATCTCGTTAGAACAATCGGGCTATGTGGAAGGAAGGAAAATCATAGACGACATCATCCTCACCCATGAGATCATCCACTCCCTCAAGTACCACAAAAAAGCAGGTATGCTTCTTAAAATCGACCTCTCAAAAGCTTTTGATAAATTGAGTTGGATGTACATTCAAAAAATGCTGACAGCCTTTGGTTTCTCACCTGCCTAGGTACGATGGGTTATGAGCTTAATCTCCTCTACTTTCTTCTCCATTCTTGTTAACGGAATTCCTTCAACCCCCTTTCAACCCACTAGAGGCATCCGTCAAGGAGATCCCCTCTCCCCCTTTCTCTTTGTTCTCATGGCTGAAGGGCTGGGTAGTATCATCAAGCATGCTCTCCATGAGCATCAACTTAGAGGAATATCCCTTCATAATTCCCCTGCCATCACCCACCAACAATTTGTGGACGATAACATGTTATTTGGGCATCCTTCGGTCCAAGAAGCTCGAAAATTCAAGTCCCTTCTTGATGATTTCTCGGCAGCCTCTGGAGCTAACATCAACACCGTTAAATCCCAACTCTTTCTTTTTCATACTCCCGCTATAACACAAAACTCTATAGCCTGCATTCTAGGATTCTCTGTCCCCTCTCTCCCCTCCAAGTACCTTGGTGCCCCCTTAATTGATTCTGCTCTTAAGCACACCTCTTGGCAATCGCTCCTAGACAAACTTGAAGCCCGCCTCACATCCTGGACTTTTACAGCCCTCAACATGGCAAGTCAACTAATTCTAATCAAGGTTGTCCTGTAGTCTATGCCTCTTTATCTCTTCTTTGTTCTGGCAGCGCCTAAATGGGTGCTAAAAAAAATCAAAGATCTTCAAAGGAAATTTTTATGGGGATCTTCTGGACATAATGGCAAATGGGCACTGGTCAAGTGGGCAACAATATGCCTCCCAAAATACATTGGGGGTATCGGTCTTTGGGACCCTTAACACAGTAATGCAGTCATGGGAGCAAGAATCTTGTGGAAGTGGCTTTTAGCTCCGCACACGCCCTCAGAAATCCTATGGACTGCCAACTATGCTAACAACAAAGCAAAAAAAGACTTAATCAGACTCACAAAAATGGAAAAGGGCTCCCTTATCTGGAATGCAGCTAGACAACATAGAAACATGATCCAAAAACATAGTTTTTGGGAAATAAGAAATGGAAACAATGCCCGCTTCTGGATGTATTCTTGGAAGCAAAGACCTAGGCTCAACAACATAATCACACTTCCACAAACATAGGACAGGGATGCTCATCAATGGAAAATGGTCAACCAGTACTGGACTCCCACCCTCGATTAGGGTTATAGATAATCGAAAAAAGCAGAGCACATCATTAAGCAAGGAACAAAGTTAATGTACAAGGAGTTGGACATAGAACTTACCAACAGGAAAATCAGGTTCTCTGGAAAAAAGGACATCCTATGATGGGGTTACAAACTGTTACACAAAAATATCGTCACCATGATTATTTGCAGTCAGTATGGGTCTATCATCACTTGTACTGTCCTCCTAAGCAAGTCTCAGACCTCAGCTCTTCAAGTCAAGCTTTGAAAATGGGAGAAAGACTTTGAAAATCAATGAAACTCTGGTTCTGCACTTTGTCTCACTGTCACCTGCGGTGCCGCACCTTCTGTTTACAAAAACTACGGACCTGCCCGCTCTGTCCCTAACGGTGTGGGTGCGGACCCCTGTGAAAGTCAAAAGGCGCAAGTTTTATCTTAAAAAACTCACTTTGGGTTAATTCTAGATGATTCTAGAAGGAATTTTGACGTGGATTGTTCACTTTGAGGTGGTTCATGCATCCCAAAAGAGAAGGAGCTAATCCCTTGATGAGAGGAGCTATCCCTTTGAACGAGGGCTTTATCCCTTTGAAGGAGGACCTAGTAACCTCCCTCCATTGCACTATAAATACAGGCATTGGGCTGGTTGCTGAGGAGGTTAGAAGCTGAACATTTTTTAGGGTAAATGTTGGTGAAATCAAGACTTCCTAGTTGAGCTTAAGAGGAGAGATCACATACCTTTTTGGCTTCATTGGGGAGTGAGTGAAACTTGTCAAAGTAGAGGAGACTTCTTGCTGGACCTTGGGAGGAGCTTGTACAGCGTCAAGGCACAGGTTGTAAAGTTCTTCTTCTTTTGAATTAATACAATCAAACTCATTTTTCTCAACAAGTATCTCATGTTATTTGTTTCATGGACTCCTTGACTTTCATGTTAAATATGTTTTATGATTTTGGCTTTTCAGGTGCTATTTAATTTGTTTGCCTCATTTGTGTTTGCAGATTCACGAAAAAGGAGATCATTTGGATCGAAGGAGCAAGGGAATCCACAAACTTGCGTTGGACCTAAGGTAGGCCCTAAAAACACTTGTTTTCCATTGTTTATTAAAGCATATTTAGAGAAAGATAGTGTCTGGTTGGTTTGCTTGTCATTAGGTCTTCTTTATATTCTAGGAAGGTCTATCTTGTCCGCAAGATCGACTTATTCCGTGTGACACAAACCACGTGGGACTTTCACCAAACAAGAGGCGTACAACCTTCTGATTAATACTCAGAATAACAAGGACCCTCTCTGGGACAAATTTTGTTCTCCTAAAATATGGCCCAAGATTTCCACATTCCTATGGTTGTTATGTCACAAAAGAATTCTCACATGGGACAACCTAAGAAAAAAAATTATCCATGGACCCTCAAGGTGCCCCAACTGCAAGCAACAGGAGGAAACCATACAGCATCTCATGGACTCCTGTTACTTGGCAAACAAACTTTGGGAAAAAACAAGTTTCAGATGTCAAAAAGATGGCAGAGTCAAAGAAGACATTACCAAAACCATCCGCAACTGGGCTAAAAATCCGTATAAGAGCCACCTGCTAAACTCCTTATGGAGAATTGTTCTAGGCTTCCTCATTTGGACTATATGGAAGGAAAGAAATCGACGTATGTTCAATAATCAAACTACTCCCACAAAGATCATTTGGAGCAATCTATGCAACAACCTTCAGGAAACACTTGCGCTCCAAACTTGGGGTGATGATGATTTTCCCACCACTCCACAAGAGTGGATCATCTGGCAGAATTGGAATCTTAGGATCATCCAGACTCAAAAGCATCCCAACAGAAGCTTCCCACTTCACCAAACTTCCAGTAAATGGCTCCCTCTGCCACCAGGAATGACCCAATTAAGTTTTGATGGCGCTTCTAAAGGCAATCCAGGCAAGGCCGGACATGGAGGAATTTTTATGGACCACAATGGAAAACCTTTGTTAATTTTCCTAGGCACAACAAGATGGGACACGAAAAATTCTGCTGAACTAGAAGGATTGTGGCAAGGTCTTCATCTAGCTTAGCATCATGGCTTCTTTTCCTTAATAATTGAAGGAGACTCTCAAATTCTCGTCAATATGGCCAATCAAATTATACAGGGAACTCCAGTACACAAGTTATACTGTAGTTGGAGACTAGCAGCATGTTTACAACATATTGAATAATGGCTTGCAACCAATAGAGCAATCACCTTCAAACACATCAAGAGAGATGGAAACAAAGTGGCCAACCTCTTGGAAAATTTAGGGGTGGCCAGTGATCAAACACTATACTTAGGTTCGCTCGACATTATAAAAGATGACATTCATCAATAGGAATGTATTGCACTGGTGAAAAATGATGCAACACCCTCGGATGCGGGTGGTTGAAGATGAGTTATTGCCGATGTGATGCTGGTATGGCAGGTGGTCGAGCCACATGGTCTTCTGCTCTCTCACCTGTGGGAATTTAAGGTAGCCCTCTGTCTCTCAGCCTGCACCATTAATCCACTCCGTGGATCGAGACCTTCCCTGTAAGCTTAAAATCACGACTCTGAGCCCTCAGCAAACCTCCATTCTGCCTCTGAATTGCTCTTGCCACCCTGCTGCAGCAGAGCCAAGCTCTCGCACCGCAACAGGGAAGTGTTGCAGGATTCTCAGCCATGTCGACCTAGGAAATGGTATTCACGTCTCCCACTCTATTTATTGCACCTTGCATTTTGATGCCTCACCTCTACCTCTGTCCCTGATTTGAATCCCCTTGTCATTTACAGTGTTAACTTTGTTGCCCTCGTTTAGCTCCCAGTCTGTAACTTGACCATTTCGGCTCACTCCTCACTGCAGCACCCCACTCAGAGCAATATGACGTGATGTCGTCACCGCATGTGAGGTAGGGACGAAGGTAGCCGCAGAAGAGCCATCCATCCCCCTTCGCCACTTCGCTCTGCATCGACTTCCCCTTCGCCCTCCCCGCCCCCATTCCATCCACTTCCCATTTCCATGGCAGTCATCCGGTTACCTGTAGTGGAGGAGGACGAGCTCATCCCGGTGCGACTCGTCGGGTTGATGGGGCCACCTAGATGCCCAATCTAAGTGCTGCCACCCAGTCCACTCAATTTCGTTTCCTTTGCTCCATGGATAGACCTGTCATTATAGCCACCATTTCGGTGGATTTTAGGGAGGAAGCTGGCATGCACAATGATCTAGAACATAGCCCAGCAAAGAACTTGGTTCATCCGCCCCCCGACCCTGTACAGAAGGTGCTGAGCACCAGCAATCAGCAGGAGGACAAGGATCATCTGACCACCATCAAACCGAAGGCTTCGAGCAGCAAGGCCACCAGAGCAGCCAAAGGAGTTTAGGATGAAGCCAGAGAGACACACGATAATATGGGTGGCAAGCAGGCAGAGGATACTGATTCAGGTGAGTATGGGTGTTCGATTGTGGAGGAGAAGCCACCGTCATAAGACACCTAACACTTGCATGCAGACAGGTCACGTGCCCAGCTCAGTCTTTTTAGTAGTTTGTCTTTTACTGCTGTTAATTTTGACAGTTAATTTTGAAATTCACCATGACAGTTAATTTTGAGTTTTGGAGATGTAGCCCCTGCGCGGGCAAATGGTTTTTTCTTTCTCTCGTCTTCGGACTGGTTTCCCCTCCTGGGGCAGTCTCATTTTAGTTTTGATGTTTAAACTGGTCATATGGCTATTCTAGATCCGCAGAGGCCGGGGCCTCACTGTAAATTATGTTTCCATTAATAGATTTAGTCTTACTTAGAAAAAAGAAAAGAAAAATATTATTCCCTTGTTTTCATAATCCCTTTGGGTTTTAGTATTAATACTTTTGGTTTATTATTTCCTTGGGTTTATAATATCAATCATGGTCAACCATGGCTAATCATAGACAGCCATGGTCAACCATGATAGAATGTTGCCTTTTGACTATGATTGTCTCATTATGAAAATCGAGCATGGTCAACCATGGTCCAACATCGCATTGTGACAAATATTTTCTCGATATGAAAATCAATCATGGTCAAGCATGGTCTAGCATGGTCCAACATCACATTGTGACAAGGATTGCCTCAATACAGAAATCAATCATGGTCAACCATGTTTATTTTAGGGTTTATAATATTTATATTAGGGTTTATATACCTTGGGTTTATAGTTTTTATCCCTTTGGTTTATAATAACAATCATGGTCAACCATGTTTTATCAATTCAATCATGATCAATCACAATCGAATGTCACATTGTGGCAAATATTGCCTCATTGTGAATGTCGCATTGGAACGTCACATTGTCACAAAGATTGTGTTGGTATGAAAGTCAACCATGGTTAATCATGGTCAACCATGTTCCAATGTCGCATTGTGACAAGGATCGTCTCAATATGACAATCAACCATGGTCAACCATTGTCAATGATGTTTCTTTTAGGGTTTATAATATTTACCTTAGGGTTTATATACCTTTAGTTTAATATATTTGTCCCTTGGTTTTGATATATTCCCCTAGATTCATAATCCCTTGGGGTTTTAGTATTAATCCCTTGGGTTTACAATATGAATTAGTTTGGTTTATTATTACCTGGGGTTTATAATATCAATCATGGTCAACCATGGTCAATCATAGCCAACCATGATCAACCATGGTTGATTGTCACATTGTGACAATGATCATCTCAATATGAAAATCAATTTTTGTCAACCATAGTCTAACATCGCATTGCGACAGACTGCCTCGATATTAAAATAAATAATGGTAAAGCATGTTCAACCAAGGTCAAGCATCGCATTGTGATGAATATTGTCTCAATATGGAAATCAACCATACTCAACCATGGTAAACCATGTTTATTTTAAGTTTTATAATATTTATCATAGGGTTTTATACCTTGGCTTTATAATTTATGACGCACTTACAACTATTGTATCCATATGATAATCATCATCAACCATGGTCAATCATGGTCAACCTTGATCAACCTTGATCGACCATGGTAAATCACATTTTATAAAATAAAACATGGTCATCCACGGCCAATCATGATCAATCATCATCAACCATGATCGAATGTTCACAAAGATTGCATCGATATGAAAAGCATGGATTGTTAAGCATGGTCAACCATGGTCGAACATTCACAAAGATTGTGCTGATGTGAAAAAAATTGATTGTTTAGCATGGTCAACCATGGTTGAACGTCAGATTGTGACAAGGATTGTCTAAATATGAAAATCAACAATGGTCAACCATTGCCATCAATGCTTATTTTAGTAATTATAATATTTATCTTAGGGTTTATCTACCTTGGGTTTATAACATTTGTCCCTTACGTTTAATATTATTCCCTTGGGTTCATAATCCCTAAGGGTTTTAATATTAGTCCCTTGGGTTTATTATTCCATTGGGCTTATAAGATAAATCCCTTGGGTTTATTATTTCCTTGGGTTTATAATATCAATGATGGTTAGCCATGGTCAATCATAGTTAACCATGGTCAACTGTGATCGAATATCGCATTGTTACTAAGATTGTCTCAATATGAAAATCAACCATGGTCAACCATGGTCCAACATCACATTGTAACAAGGATTTTCTTGATATGAAAATCAATCATTGTGTTACATGGTCAACCATGGTCGGCCATCGCATTGTGACAAGGATTGTCTCAATATGGAAATCAACCATGGTCAACCATGTTTACTTTAGGGTTTATAATATTTATCTCATCTTTTATATATCTTGATTTTATAATTTTTATCCCTTGGGTTTACAATATCAATCATCGTCAACCATGACTGAACGTCACATTGTGACAAATGTTGTTTCAATATGATAATCAACCATGGTCTAATGTCACATTATGACAAATAATTACATTGTTATTTAAATTATTAATTACTAAATAATTACTATCAAACAATTGTTAATAATTATTAAATAATTAAATAATATTAAATAATTTAATTACATATTAATAATAAAGAATGAATAGTAAGTAATTTATTTATATTAAAAAAATAGATAATAATAATTGATTAATTAATTCTTTTTTATAAAAGATAATTGATTAATAAATTTAAAAAGCCTTGGGATTAATATTTTTTTTTTCTCGCTAAAATACTAATCTATTATATACAGAACAAAAGAAACAATATATTCAAGAGATGCATCCTCAGAGGCCTGAATTTGGCACTCTGGTCTGTTTGAGATCAGAATGGGCTACCTTCGCAGAGGTGCCATGACTAGTTGAGACCTTCCATACCAAGGTTCTTTGTAATTCAAAAAACTTCATCCATATCAAACTAGAAAGCCCATGCAGGGGCATCAAAATATCAACTACAATATCCCACGCAGGGGCTTCAAAAAACTTGAAACTAACAAACATTAAAAAATGAAAATATGAACCGAACGCCGAGTTAAAACCTGAGAGTCGCTGAGGCTGGTGAATCTCCACAGGAGACCAGCTACTCCTCCGGTTCCTCTTCGACGATCGGACACCACCCGAATCGACTAATTTCCCCCGCAGAAGGGGTCAAGGTAGGTGTCGGCCTATTTGGACGTAGATGCCTCCTGAGGCTGAATATGGCTGGGGGCCTGAACCGCTTCCTTCCCAGGCGAGGCCTGGACCACCTCCACTTCCTTCCCAGGCGAGGCCTGGGCCAATTCTGGCCTTTCGTCCTGTTGCATCCCTTGATGGCGGTGCTCATCATTGACGGATTGTGCCTCCTCCAGAAAAAGTACTGAGACATGTGCATTGATGCGGGGCCTGTCCATCGAGCTATTGAAGGCAAAAATGGCTGAGCCGAATGCAGGTGCAGGGACTGAGTCCTGGTCCGGGCTGTAAGAGTCCATGAATTGTCTGGATTGGATAGGATGAGCGGCAGGAAAGCTATGGCAGCGGCAACGACAACAATAGGACTGGGAGCCTTCAGCAGGCGTCCGAGAGGAGCCTCCTCGTGTAGTTCCTCGTCGGCTGAGCATACGCTCACGGGGACGAGCCATTGCTGCCGGCGCACTGAGGCTGAAGAGCGAAACGGGGTGGGGAGGCGGCAAAGGCAGAGAGGCAAGCGGGAGGCGAGAAAGGAAACAGAGGCGAAAAACACACAGAGGTCTTTCAGTCCCAGAATTACATACAGAATACAATGGAGCGGGAGATAATGCCTCCGGGAGGGCCAGAGACCATACCAACACCTGAACAGAGAATACCGAACGCCAAGCATGAAACTGCTTGTGCTGAACCCCCTCCTCACCTTTCTTAAATCCTGCAACCCATTCTCGAACCGCGAATGCCATAACTGCTCTCTGCTGACGGACCTGCAACTTGAATGCGGCAATGAATGCCGACCTACGGTGAGCCTCGACCTATATTCCATGGCGGCGAACTGACGGGGGAGAATGTCCTTATACCTGAGGCATCACATGCCTGGCATGTGTCTCCTCGCTATCTGCTGGCGTGTCACCCGCATCCGGGGAGCCTTGGGATTAATATTATAAACATAAGCAATTATTAATATCATAAACCCAACACATGAATAAACCCAAGGAATTTATATTATAAACCATAAGAATATGAGTACTTACATTAATAAATCCAAGGAATTGATAATATAAACCCAAGGGAATAATATTTAACCCAAGAGATTAATATTATAAACCCAAGATATATAAACCCCAATTACATTTACTAATGTGATTGATACACAATGATAGGTGTATGTGCTTGACATGTACAACCACATTAGTAAATGTGGTTTTTATATGTTATCTTTTTAATATTAGTACTTGGGTTAAATATAAATCCTTGAGTTTTATTAATTAATAATATTTACTCTAATTATGAATGAATTCATTATTAATAATCAGTGAATTCATTATTTAACGAATTAAAATATTAATTATTAATAGTAGTAATATTAGTTTATAATAATAATCATAATTTCACACCTTCAGCGTATATCAACAACATTTACTAATGTAAATGTGGTTCTACAGTCATATGTTCATTAGATTTTCTTTGGTCGCACATGACTGAAACCAACCTAGATCCATCTTAACTCCGGATCTATCAAACACCGAGAGGGATCAAATCTCTCTAGGTGCAAACCTTTCCTCAAGTGTTTCCCTAAAAAAAGAGGTTTGCACCTTGAGAGATTTGATCCCTCTCGTCAGTTGATAGATTCGGAGTTAAGATCAATCTAGGTTGGTGTATTTAAAAATATAATTTAAATAACCAAAAAGCCATAATTTCATAAAAAATGTGCTAATAAATTATAACAAAAAGACAATAATGTAAAATAATTTTACTATGTTTTTTTAATGATGAAAAAAGATTAATAAAAGGACAATTATTCCTCTATTACATTAACATAACATAATTTAAAACTATGAATATTGGAAAAAATGATTAATAATAATAATAATAAACTGTAAAATAAAATATATAATAAAAAATGTCCTTACCTATGAAAATAAATGTAATAATTTTGTTTTCAATATTGTTAAATAATTTTTTTTTTAACTTTTATTTGAATTGCAAAGAAATATTTGCTGATTGTGATAATTAAAAAAAAATCAATTGGCACTCACATCTTCAATTTTGATTCAATAACAACTTGTTTAGAATTTAACATTTTAAAATATCATGTAATTATTAGAATGATTATAGCTAGGATAGATATATTTTATAGACTGTGAAGCTTTAATGATTATATTCTTCTAAATCACTGAAAAAACCTATCAACCTAACACTACTTTTTTAGGAAAATTCAATTCAATAATGTAATGTAGAAACTATCGTATTTTAATATATTTGATATTAGAACTAAAATTTTGCTCAATCTAGATGTTAAATCTAATTTCATGAATAAAATAGATAAACTTGATTTATTAATGACAAGCCTAATGGTAATATTAGTTGATCATATGGATTAAAAAAATAAAATAAATACTTATGAATTTAAATAATATTTTAAAAATTAAACAAGTAAAACCTACAACATTCACTAATTTTCTATTTAACACAACCATGGTCTTTGAAATTCCAATTTTAATAACATTTTGTATTCTCTAAAAAAAAATATCATTGCAATAGATAAATCTATATTTTCATTTTTCCAAGTGTGTTTTTTTAATGTTTCCTTGTTTTTCGGTGAAACCCCTTTCTTTTAAGGAGATACATTGGGTAGGGTTTTTCTTAGCCCCATGATCAACCTAATATTCCTGAAGCTTCAATTTTCTTTAATGGACTACCATATTGCCTTGTTGTTCAAGGTTTTCCTCTCAACCACCTTGGGTAATTACATAATGAGACTCCACAGTCATCCTTTCATGTCTCTCACATCAATTTTTTTTTTTTTTTACTTAACAAAATTTTGTTGCAATTTACTATACCCAAAAAGATATTACATTTACTTAGTTATCCCAAAATATTACAATTAGATTTTTCAATGTATAACAGCATAACTACCATAGCACGATTTCCTGAGGTGTTGATCACCTTAGGATGTAATGAATACTTTATAAATTTAACAAATTTATAACATGCTTTATAATTAAACTATATACCTCCTCATTCGAATCATTAACAATAGACTTACACCAACAAATACATGCACTGTAACCATACACAAGTCCTCAAGTTAAGTCATTTCGTCGGGGTTGAGGTGGTAAGTAATGGGTGAACGTTATATAAGTTTTGTCTCAGCCATACACCTGACACTTCGGATCCCGAGACTAGAAAGACAACAACAACTCCCTGCCTAACCCTAAGATCAATGATCTACACTCCATAGAGTTGGTTGAGGTAAGTTGAATTTAAAACTCACAATGTCACAATTCAGTTAATTTAAAACTCACCCATCTAGAAGTTTAGCTCTGCAACTCACTGTAATTCTTGGGGTTTTCTAGTGCATTTGCTATGACTTTGAGGTACTCGAGTTTCAACGGATTCTTCTCATGACAAGTGAGTTAGTTGTCGAGCTCTTTCGATGATATTCATTCCTACTAATGGTTACCTCTCAAGTTATTTACTTACCCCTCTACTTTTGTTCACAGGACGAGGATTAATTTACCTACTACTGTAGCTAGTTTGGTTACATCCTCTACCAACTGCAGCAGTCTCCTCTGCATAAGTAAGTATGCACGTTTTTTTCCTAGAATCAATTCAAGACTGTGAACCGTATACCAATTCGACTTTGATGATTGACATATCTTTCCTTTTTTTTCCTCCAGATATGGGTTACAAGGACTTTATAACATCCCTAAGGCTATGTTTTTATACCATTACTAATTTGAGACATTAAACTATTATTTTATTTAATGGTGAGGGAATCCATGATGGATTTATGTCATGATGTAATTATATTATTGAGTTAGTAAATAAATTTCTTGGAATTATTTAGGAAAGAGAACTAGAGTTAGGAGACTTCTTATCAGCTTAGGAAAAAGATATTGGTGGCCATGTCCACATGGTGGACCTTCCCTAAAAGTCTCCTAAAAATCCCTATCATAGAATAGTTAACAAGATTAACATAATGGGAGAGAAAGGTTATGTTAATCACTTAGTTGGAGAGAAATATTAAGTGGGTGGAATAAAGCACATCAGGAGAAAAAGGCTTGCTTTAAAGAAAAAGAATAAGAAAAAGAAAAGTATATATTTTCAAAGAAAAACTAAAATAGAAGGCCTAGGAAAAAAGGCTGGCAGACCTTAAAGTAGGACATTGCTAAAATTTGCTATGAAGAAAATATATAAAATGAACCATCTAAGAACAAAAAGGGGGTTGGATTTCTGCTGGGAAGATGATCCTATCCGAGGGGGAACTATTCAACATATTTCATAGTGGGGTGGAATAGAGGCTCTTCCTGAATAGTTCCCAAGAAGTAACTCTGGTTAGACGAAATTATACTCGTATGTTATCATTGATTTTTAACTTTTTATTGTTAGAAATTGATAGAACAAAGGGGAAGATATATTTCTAGTACTTAGTTGTATCTATCAGAGTCTGCATGCATAATATATTTTTATTATAGGTGAAAATCTTGGTGTACAAGCATAATTTCTTTTTTATCTCTTAAGATTCATTTTGAAAATAAGATTTCAAGATGCAAAACTAAACTAAATAATTTTTGTTATAAGTATCAGATATTAATTTGCAGTTGTACAAAGGAATTATAGTTATGATTAACAATTTGCAAGTAAAAGAATAAGGTTGTGTCTTATCGCAGAAGGATAATTGATAACTGTAAAAATGGAACTGAAATTAAGTGTATATGTGTATATATATATTCATTTTATTTTTCTAGTTATCAATGGAAAGTAAATATCTTGTAATGATGTGTAAAACTTTATATTCTATGTAGTTATACTCAAATATTAGTTGTTTTGAAAGCATGCCACAAGTCAAAAGAACACAAATTGTAGGACAGTGAAATTCGTTCTACCAAACTCATCAAAATTTATGAGCGATATATCCACACAGTAGAAGGTAACTACATTAATTCTTGGAAAGAAAACATGGGGTATCCATGTTGTTTGTATTCAACAACCAAAAGAGAATCCTACTTGTAAAATTAGTTAAAATAGGAAAATAACCATATATCTTATTATAATCTTGTATGTGCAGAATTAATATGCATACTTCAAACCAACAAACAAAAAGTTCTATTGAATATACAAACTCAAGAATCTATTAGTCTCATAACATTAATAAATGGAGATTATACATGAATAAAGAATGATGAACTACTCATAAGAGGATGAGTGGGAAAGAGTTGTTAAATGGAAATATAGAAATTAAGTTGATAGAATATATAAATTTTATGTAGTCTACAATTATCGAGAGAACTATAATTGAGGGATAATCAATAATAAAGATCATTATAAATTATCAATGAGAGTGGTAAATTTGGTTTCAACTGAATAATAAAATCGTAGGGAATTATAAAGTATATTTTTTGTTAGATTACTTAAGAAACCAAATCAATCCAGTTCAATATTATGGAAAAAACGAAAACCATTATAGGATAATTATATTAGAAAACATGATACAACTTGTTATTTAAATAACTATCCAGGAATATATGACACAAATGCCTTAAAACCAATGACTGAGTATGTATTATAAAATATGTTAAGGTCATAAACTTCCTAAAGAAGGCAAAATAATATTAAATAGACATAGCTAGGAAATATGTGAAGAATAACAACAACTAAACCCAAAGCATCAATTACTAGTCATTGTAGCACTAAGAAAATTTGTATATTAGTCTCAACCATAAATGGTATGAAGATATTTCACATCTGCAAAGAGTTTAGAAACTACAAACTAGATAAACATTTTATTAGTATGAATCTAAATTGGTAACAAATAAATTATTTCATTCAGAATTAGAGCCAAAGTGTTGGGAGACAATAAAGTTCATAGTACTCTCATTATAAATCCTACCCACGATTACAATATAGAAGTGAACTACATTTGAAAATCATAAAGTTAACTCTGAAAATATAATTCATGAGTAGAATATAGTTACGTTTCATAGAACCACATACAACTTTATTTAGCGCTAATTATACTCATACATTAGGTCACGAAAAAGGAGAAAACAACTACAAAAATTACTCAAAAATTAATGCAATCAATTAATACAATACAAAAGATAAGAGGAGGAATTATAAGAGCAATCTGCATGACAACATACCTCCTTTTGCCTGCAATTTGAATTAATTAAACAATATTCATAATTACCCGAATTTTTGATATCAGTCACTAAAAATTACATAATGTTTAAGAAAAGGAGATGTAGAAAATTTCTTTTCTAGTCAAACAAGATATAGGCTATTCGAAAAAATTTCACGCTATTGAGATACGCTTTTCTCTAAATTTAACTTCCCCTATAGTAAGAACCTGACTGCAAGGGTGTTCAAACAATAGACCAGTTATGCAATAGGAACCCAGGACTCATTACATTCAGTTGGCGGTTAGAGACCTCCTTTGTTGCATGAAGCATAATGAAATGGGACTTCTCATATACCTATAACAACTAAAATAAGAGGAGATGAGTATGCATGTAATATATATATATATATATACAAAGGAAATTTATAATATCGAGAAGAGTGCGGACCTGTAAGAGAGATAACCCAACCAATATTCTGCTTCATATGGCAACGACAATGGAAACCCTTTTAGTATAGAAATAGGCTAGAGGTATATCAAAAGGTAAATACTATAGCAATAGTAGAGTGGAGGAACACCCTAATAATAGGAATACTTGTTTGTTAATAAACTTGAAAAGAAGTGGGTCAAAACCATTGTATCATAATGACCACTTAAGTAGAAAAACAAGGATAGTTTTAAGGAAAAGAAAATCAAGGATTAAAATATACCTGCTTCTTCGTTCATTAAAAACCAAGACAGGAAATCGACCATGTGACCATGAATGAGAACTACCCTTATCACTAAATTGACAAGACAATCCAGCATTTATGAAACCACATAGTTGATAGAAAGAGAGTAAGCCCACTTTTCAGTCTCGGTATGAAGTCACTCGATTGGAAAAAAAAGGAGGAATAGTACCTAAAGATGAAATTGGTGAGATAAGACCTGGAGACATTGTAGTTATGTGAATGACCTAACAGACCCAGCAACACACTAGCACATGTTAAACAAAAGATAAATGGAGTAAATTAACTAGATATAGACACTACAAGGCGGTAAATGAAGTAGCCAAGTGATAATGCCACAACATTACCTATTTTTTTCTAATGCTAACCTCAAAGGGAAGGAGGTGTGTCTTACCATGGAGCCTGATAAAAAAACCCAGTTGCCAAGGTACCCACTAGGCCTCATAGCAACACTCTTTGAGACATACACAAATGGCATCAGTGAGGTAGACACATGAAGAGAAGAAAGATCCAAAAGGAGGGGTAGGGTATGAGAAAAGAAAGGACACCGTCAGAGGTGGTATGAAGAAATCCATACCATTTGTATGAGGGAGTCTAACATCCATGTGAATGTCGCATGGTGCTTGGGTACATGGAGATCACTCCTTCACTAAAAAAAACCCATAAAAAATCACATCGGTTTCGAACAAAATTCATAAATTCATGATAAAAATATAAATATTAGATACATCATCATGAGTTGATTAATTTAGTCGGAGGGACAACAAAAATTCCTATCTAATTTCGACCTTATATTAATACAAGAGGGTAACTATTTTAAGACACCATTCATATGTAAGTTGAGGTGTGTTAACTCAACCTAAGATGTTACCAATGTTCTAATATAATACTTAGTGTGTGGATGAGTGATAGATTTTATGTGAGCCCCTAGTGCATGGATAAGTGGTAAGTTTTATGGGATAATTAAAATAATTATATATAAAAAAAAATTGAGGTACATGACAGATGGTTTTAGAGCTGTACGGTCAATGTTAAGGCCTATTGTTATTACAAAAAAATGATCACCTAGCCATTTCTAACTAGGTGGATTGAAATACACCATCTAGGATTCATTTTACCATAGTAAAATCACTTTTTCCATGGGAAATAATTTATTAAACCACTTTTATTAAATTATTTTCTGATTAAAATTAAAAAATCCCATGAGAATGATTAAATAAATCATTATTTATTTAATTTTCTCTAGCAATAATTATTAAATCATTGTTTGATAATTATTACTTGTCACATTTGACTCAATCCCCTCAGAATAATTAAATAAATCACTATTTATTTATGATTCCTTATTTCTATTATTGGAAAAATTGTTAAATCGCTATTTAATAATTATTTTATTTTCACACCATTCTTAATGGAGTTGTCTTTAGTGCGACTTTTTGGAAGCTTTTACGGTGGGTTTTTCCGGTCAAATTTATCTAAAATCTGGCAGGAATTTATTGAAAAAACAAGTTTGATGGGTAATCTTATGCAATTGAAGTGCCATAGGGGTTTTCGAGGGTGCTGAATCCATGTATATAGTGAAAAAACTAGTTTAAATAACACAAATCAAGATTTCATCTTAAAATTTTCCACCGGATTCCAGCACCGGAATGTCCAAAAAGTCGCACTAAAGACAACTCCATTCTTAATCTTTGTGAAATAATTAATAAATCAGTGTATTTGTTAATTATCTCTAAATAAATATATTTCACCGTTTTGAATATATTTTCCCTTTTCCAAAAAATATAATAAAGTATTCCTAAACGGTTAGATTTTAATTTGGTCAATATTATTTTATTATTCTCCATTTTCGAGCTTAACTCAATACTTTGTGATAAATAGGAGGGTTTTCCATTCATTCTTCACCATGATCATTATCATCATCACCATTATTGTCTCTTTTTACTTGAGCTCCCACTTGAGTTCTCCATATTGTTTTTGGGTTTTCACACATTGAGAGAGAGAATCAATTACTAAAGCATCCTGGACATCAATGCATCTCATGCAAGAAATATTATTCCCTCCCTCCCACTTATATATATATATATATATATATATATATATATATCTATATATATATATATATATATATATAGATATAGATATATATATCTCCCTCTGTCTCTCCTTATTTTTCTCTCTATCTCAACCCCCCAAACACACACACCCTCTCACTCCATATCTATCAATATCTCTGTCCTTCCCCCCCTCTCTCCATCTCTCTCTTCACTCTTCTTTTCACTTTCCATCTATATCACTATCTACTTTTATCTCTCTATATCACCCCTAAAAACTAAACTCTCTTACTCGAATATATCTATCCTTCCCTCCCTCCTCCTCTCCCTATCTCTCTCTCTCTCTTCCCCTTCTCTCCCTCTACCCTACTACTATCTCTCTTTCCTCCTATTGTCCTCTCTCCCTCTCTCTCTCTCTCCAACTTTTTCTCTCTATTTCTTTCTTCTTACCTCGCTCTCTCTCACCCTCGAGCTCCATCTCTCTTTCCCTCCCTCTCTCCACTCTCTCACATCCTCTATCTCTTCCTTCATCTATCTCCCTTTATCTCACTCCTCTCTCTCCCTGTCTATGTCTCTCTTTATCTGTCTCTATCTTCACCCTCCAACTTTGTCACTGTATCCCTCCCTCTCTCCTCTCTCCTTCTCTCCTGCATTCTCTCCATCTCTCCTTCTTAGTCTCTTTATCTCACCCCCAAACATACACACTCTTTATCAATCTCTCCCTTATCACTTACCCTCTCTCTCCACTTATTAATCTCTATGTGTTTATTCTTCCCTCCCTCTCTCCCCCTCCAACTCCATCTCCCTATCCCTACATTTCTCCTCCTCTCTCCCTCCCTCTATCCTCGTCTCTCTCAAGTTTGCTCTCTCATGCTTCCTCTTTCTTGCTTTCTTTTCTCTCTCTCTCTCTCTCTCTCTCTCTCTCTTTCTCTTTCCCTCTCTCTCTCTCCAACTATGTGACTATATCCCCCCTCTCTTATTATATCTCCTTATATCCCCCCTTCTCTCTATCTATCCTCCTTTTTATCTTTATCTCACCCCTAAACATACAAAATCCCATCTCTCCCTACTGACTCCCTCCATCTCTCCACTTCTCACTCTCTATCTCTTTCGTATTCCCTCCCTCTCTCCCCCTCCAACTCCATCTCTCTATCCCTGTCTCTCTCCTCCTCTCTCACAAGCCCTCTCTCCCATCCTTCCTCTTGCTCCCTTCCTCTCCTGCCTTCCTTTCTCTTCCGTCATCTCTCTCTCTCTCTCTCCCCCCTCCAATCTTCTCACTATCTTTTCCCCTCTCTCCTTCTCTCTCCCTCCCCTCCATCTTTTTGTCTCCCTCTCCCTCTCTCTCTCTTCATTGATCCTCTCCCTTCTCCTTTAGTTTATCTCCATCTCTCCCTTGTCACTCCCCCTATCTCTCCACCCATATCACTATATTTCCTTGTTATTCCCTCCCATATATATCTAGAGTTTATATATATCATGATATATTAATATACATTATAATATAACAAATTTAATATTGTATTAATCTAAAGTTATTAAGTTTAATAATATAGATATTATATTTAATAATAATAATAATAATAATAATAATCTCTTGAGATTGAGGGTTTGATCTAGGGTTTTCCCCTGGAAAGCCTGCAACAATGAAAGAGGGTAGGTGAGACCACAGAAGATTGGGTCAAGAAAGCATTGTCAGAAGTCGTAGAGCAAGACTAACTAGGGTAGGTGTGAACTGACGGAGGAATGATGAGCCTGGAAAGGGGGGGGGGAGCAATCCCCTCTTACAAGAATGTGACGGTTGGAGAAGCAAGCAGAAACGAGACTACAGGAAGTCAGGGAAAAAGGGTTAAGGATGCACCTGTCATGGAAGCACACTGGCAAGCTCGTCTAGGAGGAAAATGCCTGCCCAGAGCAGCAAAAAAGCCAAGGTTTGTCACCCCTAACAAGAAACTGGAGGAATATAGAGGGTTTATGAAAGATCATGAACTGATCTGTAAATTCATAGGGGCTTGGCCTACAGAGAAGGAATTGGTTAAATAGATACAACAGTGTTGGCAACTGAAAGTTCACATAGATTTGAAACTAGGAGCAAAAGGCTTCTTTTCAGTCATATTCTCTAACCTAGAAGACAAAGAGAAGGTATTTGAAGATGGACCTTATTTCTTCAATAATGTTGGTTTATTTATGCACCACTGGGAAGAATGTTACAACCTGGATCAGGAAATAATGCTGGCCGTGCCAATCTAGGTTCGCCTTTTTGGCCTCCCAATGGATTTCTAGGACCCGAAAATCCTGGAAGGGATAGGTAACTCGATTGGGACCTTCGTCAAGGTGGCTGACACAACAAGAAAAGGAAGGTACACTTCTTATGCTCAGATCTGTTTTTATATGAACATTACAGAACCTCTGCCTAATTGCATAGAAGTAGAATATCATGATGAAATCTGGCAACAAACTTTGGATTATGAACACATACCCTTCAGGTGTAGGAGATTCCATGAATATGGGAATCTATTCAGATTCTACCCTCAGAACCTTCCGGAGCCCACTCAAGGAAGCATGAAGGAAGAAGGATTTGGTAAGGAAGCCAAAGCGGGATCTCAGGAGGTCCACAGGAGGAAAAGGACCCAAAAATTGATGAGTAACAATAAGAACCCACAGAAAGAGAAGAAAAAAACAAATCAGAACAAATTCATTGTGCTATAGGAAGAGGAAGTGGAAGAGATCAATGAGGAAAGTAGTGAGGAAACAATACAGCCAATACAGAAAGATAAAGGGAAAAAGAAATAACATATCAAAACAGTGGAAGAAAACGAAGGGGAAGTAAATAAAATGCAGATGGAGCAAAGCCAGATGGAGATAGACCCATATAAAGAAAATTTTAACGAAGAGGAACAAGTGATGAAGAGATTACTACAGGAATGGAGACACCTAGATGAGAGGTTCATTCCAGAAGACGAAAAGCAGCTATACAAAGAAGTGTTTCAACAATATAAAATGAAACTAGGAACGATCATGGTAAGTCAACCAGAGCATCTAGGATCACACGAGGGACACAGTCAAGAATTAGGAGTACAAGGGAAAGGAGGGAAAAAAAGGGGAAGAAGACCCATGAGTGAATCTATCCAGATGGTGTGAGAAATGCTTGTTAACTCAAGAAGAGTGGTGCCATTATTAGAGGTATTCCACCAACCAACCAAACTGTTGAAATGATAATCACGACCTAGAACATAAGAGGTCTGAGTAGTAAAGGGAAACGGAGATATCTCAAAGAAAGACTATGGAAAGATAAACCTAGTGTGATGTTACTTCAAGAAACCAAGATCAGTGAACTAAAATTGAAGGAGATCATGGGAAGCTTCAATCCCAGGCAAAAGATAGTAGGACAAGATGCTATAGGAAGTGCAGGTGGTCTGGCCATACTGTGGACCCTGAAGAGGTAAAATTCAAAGAATGGGTAAGTATGCCAAGAATCCTCTCTGGCAAATTTAGAAACATTGGCTCCAAAGAATGGGTTCTCGTTTGAGGGGTCTACGGTCCTCATATCCTAGGAGAAAGAAGCACTTTCATCCAAAACTTAGTAAATGTATGAGGTTTGTACCAAGATACACCATGGATTATAGGAGGAGATTTTAGCATGATTACATCCTTGAAGGAAAAAAGTGAAGGTGTGAGAAGAATAGATACAGATATGGATCTGTTTGCGGACACCATAAATGACCAAAGGCTAGTGGATATCCCAACTAATAATGGGATACACACCTGGAATAAGAGAAGAGGAGGGAAGCATCAAATTACCTCAAGGTTAGACAGGTTCCTAATATCTGAGCAGATTATGAGTAGAGACATTTTTGTGGAAGCGACAATATTACCTGGGATGGGATCAGACCACTGGCCGGTTAGATTAGAGATTGATCTCAAAGCCAGTCCTAAAAATCGTCCATTCCAATTTGAGGCTTTCTGGCTTGGAGACCCTAAGTTTATAAACAAGGTAGAGGATTGGTGGAAGTGAAGTGAACAAAGGGGAAGAAAAAGAATGCAAACGTTCCAGCTTAAACTGAAGGAAATGAAGCAAAAAATCAAGAAGTGGAACAAAGAAGAATTTGGAAACATAATATAGGACCAACAACAGTTAAATCAAAGGATGATGGCAATCCAACAAGAAATTATAAGGGAAGGGTGAAGTGAAGAATTAGCAGTAGAAGAAGGCAGACTAGTCAGACAAATAAAGGAAAGAAGGAAACAAGAGGAAATCTTATGGCGACAAAAGTCAAGAGTGAACTGGTTAAGGGAGGGAGAGAGGAACACCAAATTTTTCCATAAGGCGATGGTACAACATAGACAGAGAAACATAATCTTTTCTCTGAAAAATGAAGAAGGAGTCTAACAAACTCAGCATGAGGATATGGAGGAAACCCTGGTTAGACATTTCAAAGATCTTCTAACAGAACCACAGGAGGAAAGGCAAGAAGCAGTTCGTAGAATATGCAACCAGATCCCCAATATGATCATCAACGATCAAAACCTTGCTTTAATGAGAGCAGCTACGATAGTGGAAGTCGAGGAAGTAGTGAAAGGACTGAAAAAAATAAGGCCCCAGGACCGGATGGCTTTACGACAGAATTCTATCAAGCTACATGGAAGTTCATAGGCACTGACGTCCTGGAAGTGGTGGAAGAATACAGAAGAAATCAAAAGGTATGTCCATGTTTAAATGCCACCCTCCTCTCTCTCATTCCTAAAACCTCCAAGTCAGATGACCCGCAGGGCTTTAGACCTATTGCGTTATGTAATGTTATCTATAAAATTATTTCCACTCTGATAGTTAAAATATTGAAATCGATTCTGCCTAGTATTATATCCCTGAAGACAACAAGGTTTGTGTAGGGTAGACATATCTTAGATGGATTGATAGCATCCCAAGAAGTGGTGCACTCGTTGAGAACAAAAAAGGTGGTTGGAATGATAATCAAATTGGATCTATCCAAAGCCTATGATAGATTAAATTGGGGGTACCTGAGGAAAGTTTTGGAGGCCTTTTGTTTCTGCAACAGATGGATAGAATGGATCTCGGCAATGATATCCACCCTGTCTTCTCAATCCTCTTAAATGGAACCCCATCATCCACCTTCAACGCCACTAGAGGACCCAGGCAAGGGGATTCCCCATCCCCCTTAATCTTCATTATTGCTACAGATGGGCTAGGACGACACATCGAAAAAGAAGTGCATGAGGACATAATTAAAGGGATAACGGGCTAGGGGAATGATCTCCTGATAACCCACCAGCAGTTCGTGGATGACATCATTCTCTTTTGGCTGTATCTCTTAGGGAAGTTAAGACGATGAAAGACATCCTAGATCTATTCATGGAAGCTTCCGACACTCAAATTAATAAGGAGAAATCCTGTGCTTACTTCTTCAACACAACTGGTAATGTAAAAACTTACCTTGCAAGAATTTTTGGATTCAAGGTAGGACAGCTACCCACCAAGTATCTAGGAATCCCCTCGGCAATCAATTCTCTCAAGATGGCAAATTGGAAGTAGACTATCCAGAAGATCCTAAGAAGACTGGCCAATTGGTCTTTCAGATACCTAAACCTTGCATGAAGAGTAGTCCTAGTGAAAGAAGTCCTATAATCAATACCTATTTACCAATTATCTGGAATGGTAGCCCCGAAAGGGGCATGTTCCAAAATGGTGGAAATATTTAAAAAATTCCTATGGGGAGGGCCTCAACAACAGAAAAAATGGGCTTTGATATCCTGGCAAGGATTGACCAGAAAAAAGGATGATGGGGGCCTAGGATTGAGGGATCCCTACCTCATCAATCAAATTATGGGAGCCAAGTTATGGTGGAGATGGATGGCAGGAGGAGGAGACCTTTGGAAACAAATATGGACGAGGAAGTATAACATGCTAGGGAGAGCAGAGGATATATTATGGTATGCAGACCCACGAAGAGGATGTACCATTTGGACTTGGCAAGCCAGAATAGGGACATAATCACAAACCATGCCTTTTGGGAAATACGAAATGGTAAAACAGTAAAGTTCTGGGAAGAGGCTTGGCAACAACGAGAAAAATTAAGTGGAAAGCAAGAACTTAGAAATTTTCTACAGTTCTCAAAAGACATAGGCCTAAATCGAGTAGATGAGTTCTAGAAAGAAGACCACAATGAGGAGAATTGGAGAGTTTGGAAAAACCCAGAAGAATGGGGTCAAAATATAGAAGAAGAATAGAGAGAGTTCTATGTAAAAGAAATGGGAAAAAGAAAGATATCCATCAGAACAGGACCTGATATCTTGAGATGGGGACACTCTATGAAAGGGACTTTTACGATCCGAGAAGCATATGGTTTAAAAATTGAGCAGGATCAGGAAGGACTCCAACATCTATGGAAACAAATCTGGCATAGAAAATGGTGGCCGAAAGTCGCTAACTTCCTCTGGCTAACATGCAAAGGTCGAATATGGATATGGGACCAAATTCAGAAAAGAGGGATGCAAGGGCCATCCCTATGTGGTCTATGTAAGCAAGACAATGAAAATATACAACACTTAACAAATTCATGCCAGTTCGCACAACAAAAGTGGAAAGCTATCTATGATGTCTTCAAGAGGACGGCTAGGAATCAACAGAGCATAAGGGAGACAATCCAACATTGGGGGCAAGGTCACTTTACCAACCCTATTCTAAATAGAGCTTGGGGGTTAGTAGTAGGACTTAATCTTTGGATGATATGGAAGGAATGGAACCGGTGGATTTTCAAAAGCAAGGAATCCACTCAAGAGCAGGTATGGAGAGGAGTAATAGAACATGTCAGGGAAACCATCCTAGCAGAAGAATGGTGTGAAGAGGACTGGGAGACCTTGCCATCAGAAGCAAGAATCCTAAAAAAGCTAAACCTAGCCAAAGAAATGGTGGGAGCGCATACATGGAAAGCAACAAGGAAGAAGAGGGAATGCCCCAAGAATTTCACTAGACCAACAGAAGGATTCATTAAATTGAACTTTGATGGAGCCTCCAAAGGGAACCCGAGTATTGTAGGGATAGGGGGCATCTTCAAAGATTGCCGAGGCAGGGTTAGATTATTATATTCGGTGCATTGTGGGATGATGAGTAACAATGAATTATATCTCGTGGCAGTTCGACAAGGTACGAGAATAGTTGTTAGGCTCGGGTATAAACAACTGGAAGTTGAAGAGGATTCATTACTGGTAATCAACATGATGAGAAAACTCTACAATGGAAAGGCATGGGAAAAGCTGAGCCAAAGCTGGTGAACAGCAAGCCTCATCCAAAAGCTGGGAGAAATAATGAAACAGTTTGATTATATGATAATCAAGCACGTAAAAAGAGAAGGGAATAAAGCTGTTGATTTCCTGGCCAACTGGGGGTGTAATCAGCAAGGAGGACACATGGAAAGAACATGGCCTATACAACAAGGGGATACAAGAATGGAGCCACTAAGAGATATATTAGCCCAAGATGCTTATCATGACCAGACGTAATGATAACGATCACAATAAACCCACGATTGGGGTGACAGAGTGGGTAATCAATGTAATAATGGATGTCAGAGGCCAGGAGGTGAGAGGACTACCTACCACTGCCCATACACTTATACCTCAGGGCGTGGTGGCGTCCCGTATGTCTGCAGTGATGTCAGAAGGGAGAAATGGCATTTCGTACATAGGTAAGAGAAGAGGTGTTAAGGACGGTTGCGTAAGGTGGATGGGACGACAGGTAGGTAAGGCAAAGTATGAGGGGGAGTGTAGAGAAGGGAGGTTGGATAGATTGCAGGGTAGCAAGAGAACAAGAGCGGAGGACCAACCATACTCGCATTTAGCAAGCAGGCATAACAACCACGGGTATGTTAACTATTTTCTTTCTGTAATTAGTAGATGAAAGTCCAGCATGCCAGGTGGGGGAAGAGAATTGTGCCCTATCAAGAAGGAAAGACCACAGGGAGAGATTATGCTGAGCAGAAAGGGCAGAGCCAGTGAGGAAGAGTGGCCCTTTAACTCTTTTTCACTGCTGGTCAAGCTTGAGGGCATATAAGCTAAGAGGGAGTGGTGCATTTTGCTCAGGGAAAGGGCTAGCAAGGCTAGAGAGGATTTCATCAGGGTGGAATGGAGGATTGAGGGTCCGGCAAAGTTCTTCAGGCTGAAATTCTGGGTAGATAGGGGGAAATATGGCAACAGAGAAGAGCAAGCCTGGGAGGGGCAGTAAGATAGGAAGCTAAGCAAGGAATGGGTGGCATGTAGAGATGGTAGCGCTGCGAGCGTAGGGAGTGGTGATGGCATGCAAGGCAGGGGAAGGGAGGAGAGACTCAACACGAAGCTCCCTTTGCACACTTTACAGAAATCGAATAGGGAATGGGTTAGCTTGAGGGACCTCAATGCGGGAGGAAGGGACAGTGGAGGAGTGACCGAGACCATGCTGGGTCTGACTGAGGGGCAGGACGGGATGAGCAGGGAGAAGGTGAAGCCCACCCCTATTTCACTTGAATGCCTGGGAGCAACGGAGTGTGGGAAAAGGGGAGTCAGTGACAGAGAATAGAAACTCCACGAGACAATTGGCATTTGGACTGGTAATGGTTTTACTATCTTGACGTTGAACTGTGATCACTATGAATAGGTAATAGACAACTGTGACATGGTGCGTCTAGCCAAAGGAAGAGGTTGCATAGGATGAGGAAAATCTGGTCCTTGTTCAAAGGAGCTGGGAACCACGAAACAGAGGAAAGGGAGAAGATCCATAGACAAGACTATTAGGGAGGTAGCGAAAGCATATAAGGAAGGAACAGATGCAGGGATCCACAAAATTATAGAAGAAATGGAGGACCGAATTATGGAAGAGGACTCCGAGGATGAAATGGAGGAATGGAAAGATCACATTCCAGATCCTGGGAACACCAGAGGGAGAATATCCCAATTCAAACAGACCTTGCATCTGTATTGGCTCATGAAAAGGTTGGTAGGAAAAGTAATGGAACAGGTGTCTAGGGGATGGCTCTGATCATTAGAGACATGCCAGACTACAAAAAGGACCTGCAAACTATCTAGTTCCAGCTCTGCAAGCAGGACATTAGACTGGATCGTATCCAGTGACACATTCCATGCATTATCGAAATGACACCAGGACCTGGAGATTCAGCTGAAGATCCAATGACAATTGAGTCAGAACCAGAAGACCTCAAAGAATAGTTGAGCACAATGATAGCTCAGGATTTTTTTTTGTTTTTTAGTGGCTAGCTTTCTTTTACATGCATGCTTATGGTATCTAAGACTATAGACTGTTTCTTAAATAGTTATGTATATATTTCTTGGGTAGAAATACTGACAACTTATCATTTCTGGATGGCTTACAATATGCATTGGTGGCCAATAGACTTGGTTTCCCATTGGGCAAGTTGAGGCCACCTATTAACTCTATGTGGTTTCAGTTTGTTTATATATAAATAGAAAAGGAGGATCTACCTAAGCTTACAAAAAAAATTTAATAATATGAATCTTTTAATATGAATATTAGGGTTAATAATGTTACTTTTTCATGATATTAATAATAATTTGACCCATGGTATTTTGCCCATGGTATTAATAATTATTTGTCCCATCGTAGTTGGCCCATAGACTTCAATTTTTTTTTTTTGAGTTTTCATAAATATAAATAGGCTTATGGAGTAAATATAAAAAATGGTTTTATTTATTTACCATATTTTTATTTATTTAACATAACTCTTTTTTGAGTGCTTGTAAACCTCTCTCTCTCTCTCTCTCTCTCTCTCTCTCTCTCTATATATATATATATATATATAGATTGTGTTTACAAATAATACTAATTAGATAATTATAATAGAGGTATGGTAAATAAATAAATTTAAAATAGGTATGAAGTGGTATAGTAAATAAGTAAAAATATATCAAATTTTATTAGAAATGAACATCTAATTATATACCAAGCATACGGGAAAAATACCATGGTAAATAAAAGGGATATGATAAATACATAAAATATACATAAACCAGAGGTATGGTAAATAACTAAAACTTGTTTTTATATTAACTCCATAAACATATTTATACTTACTAACTCTCACAAAAGAGGTTTTATTTAGGTGACTCCTATGGGCCAAATTATTATTAATACCATGCAAAAAAAATATTATTCACCGTAATGTTAATATTAAAATATTAATATTAACATTATTACTAAATCTAATATTCATATTAGTATATTATAATATTAATATTATTAAATTTAATAACTTTGGATTAATACAATATTAAATTTGTTATATTATAATATATATTAATATGTCATGGTATATATTAACTCTAGATATGTATGGGAGATAAGAATAAAGACATAGAGTGATAGAGGTGGAGAGATAGCAAGAGTGTCAAGGGAGAGATGGAGATAAATTAAAGGATAAGGGAGAGGAGGAGTGAAGAGAGAGAGGGAGATGAGTGACACAGGTAGAGAAGGGTAAGAGAGGGAGAGGGAGACACAAAGATGGAGGTGCGAGAGAGAAAAGGAGAGAGGGAGGGAGATAGTGAGTTGATTGGAGGCAGAGAGAGAGAGAGAGAGAGAGAGAGAGAGAGAGAGAGAGAGAGAGAGAGAGATGGGGGAAGAGAGAGGAAGGTAGGAGAGAAAGGGAGAGAGAGGAAGGATGAGAGAGAGGAATTGTGAGAGAGGAGGTTAAATTTAATAAATTTGGATTAATACAATATTAAATTTTTTATATTATAGTATATATTAATATATCATAATATATATTAACTCTGGATATATATGGGAGGGAAGAAAAAAGATATAGAGTGACAGAGGTGAAGGGATAGGGGCAATGACAAGAGAGAGATGGAGATAAACTAAAGGAGATCACTACAACAAAACAAGCAATTTGTGTCAGATTTAGCACTAGATTTTAGTGGATTTTTTTACAATTGGGATGAGAAACCTGGTGCTAAATCTGGCTCTATTATATAATTGTTAAAGCATCCATTTTTGTGCCTAATTTGGCGTCCCTTTTCATGCTATATTTTACAATCTTTTCTACACCAGAGTATGCATAATTTATTATTTTAAATTTTGTAGCAAGATTTTACTCGGATTTTATGACAAGTTTTGCTTCTAGTTTTGTCCCATTTTTTTCTTCCTATTTTGTCCCATTATTTTATTCCATTTTTGTGCCATCGTTTGCATCATGTTTACACCATATTTTGCATATAATTTAGCACATTCTTTTTCATCCATTTTGTGTTGATTTTTGCTTCTACTCTTACCCCAATTTTTGCATGTAGTTTTGCACCTATTTTTGCATATTGTTTTTCACCTTTCTTTAGTGCCCATATTTTCACCATATGTTGAATTTTATTTAGCATCAAATTTTGCATCCATTTGTGTCCCTATTGTTTCTTTTTTTTTTTGGAATATTTTTTACGTCCACTTTTGTGTTTGATTTGCCTACCTTCTCGCATCCCATATTGCACCATATTTTTCATCATTTGGTACATCCAAATTTTCATTATTTTTAACATAATTTCTTGTATCCAATTTTGCACGATTTTGAGCATCTAAATTTGCATATATATTTGCATCCTATGTTAATTCATGTGTTGTTTCATCCTTTCAATCCCATTTTGTGTTTAATGTTACGTTCAATTTTGAGCCATGTTTTACATCTACTTTTGCATTTGTTTTTACACCAATTTTTGCATCACTTTTTGCATCCACCATTGCATCTCAATTTGCATCCAATTTTGAGCTATTCTTACACCCTTTTTATGTGTTCAATGTTGCACCATTATTTATGTCCATTTTTTCATCCAATTTTATATCCTTTTTGGTTTTAAATTTTACATCATTTTCGCCATCCAAATTTTCATCCTTTTTCTGCATTATTTTGTGCCCACATTTGTCTCTCATTTTGTTTCTATGTTTGAGTCTAAATTTTCATCTAATTATGCATCATTTTTGGCATCCAATATGGATTCCTTGGTGTCACCCATTTTTTAGACTCATTATACATCTTGTTTCATGTCTTTTGTTACATCTTTCTTTTCCTTTTTTGCGCCCAAGTTTTCATCTCGAATTTACACCATTCTTTGCATCATCATTTGGCATCTTAATTTACATCCTTTTCTTTTTTTTTTTAGCACCCAACTTGGCATCCCATTATCCATCCTATTTTACATCTACTTGTATGTCATTTTTGCATCTAGTTTGGTGTCCATTTTTGAATCCATGTTTGTGCCCAACTTGTATCCTTTTTTATGCCATGTTTTGTTCCCTTCTTTATGTCTATTGTCACACCTTCTTTACTTCTAGTTAAAAAAAATTCGTGTCCTTATTTACATATTGTTTTAATGCCTAATTTAACATCCAATTCTACTCCTAATTTTTCATCCATGGTTACATCCCCATTTACATTCAGATATGAGTTCTTGTGTAGAGTGTACTTTTATTTCCATTAAGTACCCCCTTTATGGATTCATTTTACTAATTTCGATTGCATAGTGAAATATATTACAATTTCTAGATATCATTAGAGAAGATATCACAATTCATTTTGACCCCCTTTATGGATACATTTTACTAATTTCAATTGCATAGCAAAATATATCGCAATTTCTAAATATCATTAAAGAAGATATCACAATTCAAATTGATAACAATGTTTGTGAAGAAATTTAAGGGAAATTGACAACATTCATTAAAAAAAATAGGAATGTCATCATATACAATAATTCTCTATCAAAAAAATATTAACAAATTTTAATTTACATATATGACTATCAAATAAACACTCATTGCATATATCATTATTCCAAAATAAATTCACATCCACACAATGAACGAACGTTTGGTCACCTCTTCCCATGACCCAAAGGAATAAGAAGAATATGAAGAGATGCAAGATGTTGGCAAGAGTATATGACTACTAAGAATTCTCAGCAAAAAACCCATTTTACCCATCCTCATGTCAATTAACTAAAAAATAACCACCTAAGAAAAATTAAGAAATTAATAAAATAATGCCATGTAATTTTTTTAATATATCATTTTAATTATTTTACTTTTATCTAATTTACCCAAATAAATGCCACTTTAATCAAAATAACTCTATATATATTTTATATTTAAATTAATTTATGAACACAATATTTAATAAAATTTGGTAATCTAAAATTTAATATACCATTTTAAATTTATTACATAAATTCCTAAATTTGAGAAACAAAGTTAGTCATTAATAAAATTTGATTAAAATTAAAAATACTTGTTTTAAAAATAATTCTTTTTTTTATTAAAAAACAATATATGGACGAAAATAATTGTTATATAGAATTTATTCAATTAATAATAGTATGAAAACTATAATGAACTCACAAGGGTTATCGAGCACTTATTACATACTATTTACAATTGCTTTATTATATTTTTTTCTTACATATTTTTTGAAGTATATGTATTCTAATTTAATACATATATTTCAATTAATAATAATAACAATAGTAATGATTTAAAGTAAAGTTATAATTTAATTTAATTAATTAATTAATTTATTTGAAATTTGCCAATATAAAATAAATCATGATATATATATATATATATATATATATATATATATATATATATATATATATATATATATATATATATATATATATATATATATAACTTCTTACTTCTAATAATGTAAATAAAAGAACATATAAAATAATTAAACACATACACTAATATAAATAATTCCGAAAACAAAATACATACAATTGTATAAATGACATGTTTAAATAATAAAATATTACAATTTCACCACACGTGAATTTTTTATATCACATCAAACATTTCTTGCTTTTGGTATTAAGGTTATGTGATCCATGTATAACTCTTTTGGATAATTCTCAGTTATGTGGGGTGTGGAGCCTAATCATCTTCTTTATTTAGAGGTATCGCCATATTGGACCCCAGTTCGTAATGTGGCGGCAACGCCGCCCATAAAATTTACGTCTCCAGTTGGGGGTGACAACGATTATTTGGAGCGCCCCCCCCCCCTAGCGGGGGAATGGGGGCAGCACCGCCGAAGCTAAAAATAGATGTAAACTTGCCTTATAAAATGTTGTAATTTCGTAGTAAATCTGGGGCGTTCATTAGGCGGAGATCTGACAATAGAAGTTATGTTTAATTTAGGGTTTTTTTCCCTAGAAGGAAACCCCTCACTATATATGATGGAATTATATTGCGTCTATGTAGATCTGTATTCTGAGTGAGGAAAGAGAGAGGACATTTAGAGGGAAGAGGGAATTACAACGGATTTATCGTAGGTTGTATCTCTTCATTTTGCTGGATAATATAAAAGGAAGGATTGGCTGTTTCTCCGTGGACGTAGCCCAAACTGGGTAAACCATGTATGTCTGTGTCTCTCTTGTTTTATGTGTTTTCTGTGCTTATATTTCTGCAACATATTATGTGTTCCATTGCTCTATAATATATAATTTTCTAACAAGTTATGGTTGTAGGTCAATTATTTCTGCAACAGCAATATATGCTTTTTAATCATTGGTACACAGGGTTGCATGTCAATGACAATATATTTCCAGAAAGAAAAAAAGTGTACCTTGTTATTTAAAATACAAATCAAATGTTACATACATATAAATACCAAAATAAATCCAAAAGTTAGTTCAAAACTTCACATAGGTCTCATTCTGACCTTATATAATGAGGAAGCGAAAATGGAAAAACCTAAATTTTCATAATATTTAGAAGCAATTTCAATTGTAATTTGTCTTTTGGTCTTCTATCCTAATATTTAATCACTTCAATAAAGGATATATATAACATGATGACATTAGCAATACTTTATTGGCGCAAGTTTGGAACATCATCATCATATCTCAATAATTATGGCATGTTGTATAACATATTAGATATGTTATATTATAATGTATGTTATATGACATATTAGAAATTTTATAATATAATGTAAGTTGTTACTTTTATTTGTGGTAATGTTTAACATTTTTTTAATTGATAAAGATATTTTTTGGAAAGAGAAATGGGTTAATAATTGGTGGAAGTGATAAATTATTTTTTAAATATGATATCATTTAATATCATGGAATATATATTTACCACTAAATTCAAGATCCAAAATTCTCTAATGTGCCATCCAATAGATAAAGACCCATCTGATGCCAAAATAGTGTAACAATATTGCTTTTTTTAACTGGCTAACCATAGAAAATATAATATTGAAAAACACCCACTATGTCTCCTATCATATATAGAGAGAAAAAGTGACATTAGGAAAAAAATAGTTGAGTGACATCACTGAGTAGATTGAAGTTGTTGTTTTGTTATTCTAGTCATCTATATAAACAATAAAATATTCTAGATGACATTTTGATGCTCCATGGGCATATTTCCATTCAAAATTTTGAATGAGAGCTCTAAGAATGCAAGACTTATGAAAATACTAATTTGATATGGTGTCTCTCATTTTAATTGATTGTTGAACAAAATGAGATTCTTGAAATGAAAGAGATGTCCCAATTGAACTGGAATATAAGGGTGAAACACATTTATAGAAATAACAAGTGAGTGTGATGCAAGAGCATTTGGACTTAGCCAGCAATGTGAGGGTTTGTTCACATGTTGTGGCTAAACGAGTGAATTTCGCTGACCTGAGTGGTCAAAAGTTAGTTTTAATTGAGAGGGTTGGATCTCTCAAAGATATTCTATAATTAATTATTGTAATAGTTAGGAAATTGTCATATTTTAGATTGAAGGATAAGTCGTTATCATAGGTGTGTAGTGGAGCTTGAAAATATAGATTTGATTGTTAGATTGTTTAAAATAGAGATTGAGTTTTTCGTACAGTTAGAGTAGGATTCGACTCATAGAAAGATGAAAATGTAATGTAGAAGGATTAGCTGAGATGATAGAGGATTGGGAGAGAAGCGAGAGTGGTGTGATAGAGAGAATAGAGGTCTGTTAATTTGTTGTAATCGAGGCAAGGGGCAAGACTCTGTAACTATTATTATTTTGAATGAATTTGTTATAGTGTGCATCTGTGTGTGATCTTGGTGGAAATTCTCATTTTATTCTGTGTATCTGCGTTCTGAAGCGCATCTGGGAAATTCCTCTGTTTTTTGTATTTAGCTTATAATTTCATTGTTATGGTTAATTGTAGTCATTAATGTTAATAGCGGGGTAGAAGATCATAGAAGGGTTTGATCAGGATTGAAGGCCCGTACGCAATTGTATTCGTCGATCGCAAAGTCAACAACTGACGTCACTATCAACAACGATATTAAGCTTGTGTTTAAACCGTGTGTTAGATGAAAAGCCGTTAGCCGTAGGATCCGAATGAATGTTGTTATCCAAGGGATATCAAGGTTGGAAGTAATTGGGATTTAAGTCTAAAAACCGGACCCAAAATTCTATAAACCAATGCTTATACATCATATCGGCTCCGTGAGGCGGGTAAATGTTGCACAAGTCACCTAATGCAATATCACTGTTGACCGTTAGATTTGGAAAGGAGATGAATGGTGTAGAGGGAAGTGTTTTTCAATTGCACTTGCTGTTCAATTCTGGAAGTGCTGTTCAATCGCACTTGTTGTTCAAATACGGACTGATGTTCAATCACCAAATTGCTTTTCAATTACGAATTGTTGTTCAATCCGACTATTATTCAATCTGATTATTGTTAAATCGTGGATTGTTGTTTAATTGCGACATTGTTCAATTTCTGGCTGCTGTTCAATTGTTGTTCAGTTACTGTTCAATTGGAAATATACGTCATTTTTGGTATCAGAGCTCAGAGATTCAGTTGACTGTAGTAACCATGCCGCCAAGGAGAGGAGTTGGCATAAGTTGAGGAAGACCTGAAGCCAATGTAGTTCTGCTAGAGGAGATCTGGAGTCTGTGTACAAGGATGGACACAACGGAGACTGCACAGAGGAGAGCACCTGATGGAGGAGTTGAAAGTGTTGCAGAAGCATCTTCTAAGGGAGAAGAAGAGGAGGAAAATGAAACTACCAAAGTCATCACGATGTTGGCTAGAGTAGGTGGTAAACAAAAGGTGGAAATTCTTGTGTATGAAGGGAGTCTCAATGTAGAATAGTTAATGGATTGGATCAATTCACTGGACAAATATTTTGACTATGAAGAGGTTGATGAAAGAAAGAAGGTGAAGTTTGTAGTTACCAGATTGAAGGGCCATGCAGCTATTTGGTGGGATGAGCTACAAATGTCCAGAACGAGAAAAATAAATTCCAAGATCAAGAAATGTGATAAAATGGTGAGTAAAATGAAATCTAAATTTATGCCAAAAGATTATGAGTTAAATATTTTCAAACAATTACAGAATTTAAGGCAAAAAGGAATGTCTGTTAAAGAATACACAGAAGGGTTTTATAGATTGAGTATTAGAGCAGGACATGTAGAGGATGATATGGAGAAGGTAGCCACATATATCAATGGCTTAAGATACAACATACAGGATGAGATGAAATTTCTGAGTCTAAAGCCTATTGAAGATGCCTATCAAGCAGATTTGAAGGCAGAAGAGAAGATGTTGAGAAAACAAAGTCAAAGGAATAGAGGAGAAGTTCAGTAAGAGGTAGAGGAACTACCAAAACAAGGTTTCAACAGCATTAGCAAGAAGCAGGAAGTTCAAGTAGCAGACCACCACTGAGAGGATATTCTAATAGAGGAAGATTTGTGCCCAGAGGAAGAGGCCGAGGAAGAGATGTTTGGTGTTACACGTGTGGAGAGTGGGGACATGTGTCATGGGACTGTCCTCATAATAAACCAACAAGTCATAAGAATGTGAATGTGGCTGAAGCAAAGCAAGAAACACCTCGACTTATGGAAAAGGAAGAATCTCCTGAAGTAGGAGAATCCCTGTTGATGAAAAGGGGATTGTTGAAGGCAGAGAAAGAGCCTGAAGAACCAACGCAGACGAATAGTATATTCAGAACTACGTGCAAATCCAAAGGTGAATGTTGTAAACTGATAATTGACAATGGAAGTACCGATAACCTTGTTTCTATAGAGATGGTGGACAAGCTGGGATTGGTGAAGACAATACACCCTACTCCTTACAGAGTGTCGGGGTTGCAGAATGGACATCATATTATTGTGACAGAGTAATGCAAGCTAGAGATACAGATTGGTACGTATAAGGATGTGATATTGTGTGATGTAATGCCAATGGATGTATGCCATGTATTTCTGGGAAGACCGTGGCATTTTGATCGAAAATTTATTCATGATGGGAGGAAAAATACTTATACTCTGGAGAAGAATGGAAATAAGCATACACTGCTGCCATTGAAGGATGATGCTAACAAAGGAGCACTTGGAAACAGTGTTATGCTGATGAGTGGAAAAGAGTTACTGCAAGAGGTAGAAAAAGGTAAAGAAATGCATTTTGCTGTCATAGGGAGACCTAAGGTAATTTTCACCTCCAAAAACTTATATGATTTTCTTGAAGAAATCAAAACTCTGCTAAATGATTTCACTGATATTATTGTGGATGAGTTTCCAAATGCCTTGCCGCCAATCAGGAGTATTAGTCATCATATTAATCTAATACCAAGAGCGAGTTTGCCAAACAAAGCAGCGTATAGATTAACTCCTTAAGAGAATGCAGAAGTTGGAAGAAAAGTGCAAGAACTGATGGATAAGGGACTAATCAGAGAGAGTCTTAGTCCATGTGCTATGACAACAGTACTCAGTCCAAAGAAGGAAGGTGAATGGCATATGTGCATAGATTCTAGAGCCATAAACAAGATCACTATGAAGTACAAGTTTCCTTTGTCACGCATGGATGATTTGATGGATTGTTTAAGTGGGTCAAAGTATTTTACTAAAATAGATTTGAAGAGTGGATATCATCAAATAAGAATTAGAGAAGGATATGAATGGAAGACTGAATTTAAAACAAACAATGGGTTGTATGAGTGGTTAGTGATGACTTTTGGACTCACTAATGCACCTAGCACGTTTATGAGATTGATGAATGAGGTCTTGAAGGAATATGCAGGCAAGTTTGCTATCGTTTATCTTGATGATATTCTAGTCTTTACCATAAGTAAAGAAGAACATCTGGAGCATATTAAATTGGTTTTAAGAACTCTGCAGGAAGAGAAGCTACTGATAAATCTGAAGAAATGTAGGTTCATGAAGGAAGAATTAATTTACTTGGGATTTGTAGTTTCTGAAGAAGGATTGAAAATGGATCCAGAGAAGGTCCAAGAAATTTGGGACAGGCCTATCCCAAGGAATATATTTGAGGTAAGAAGTTTGCATGGTCTTGCAAGTTTTTATAGAAAATTTATCAAAGGTTTTAGTCAGATTTGTGTACCAATTCTTGAAACAATCAAGGAGACTAATCATTCGTTAAAGTGGATAGAAGCAGTAGACAGGAATTTTAAGTTGCTAAAGAGGAAAATCACAGAGAAACCAGTTTTAGCTTTACCTGATTTTGGAAAATAATTTCAAGTTGAAACAGATGCTAGTGGAGTTGCGATTGGAGCAGTTTTGAGTTAGGAACAAAGGCCAATAGTGTACTTCACTGAGAAATTAAATGAAGCGAAGAAGAAGTATTCTTCTTATGATAAATAATTTTATGATATTGTACAAGCCCTAAAAAAATGGAGATATTATTTGCTGCCAAAGGAGTTTATATTGTATTTTGACAATCATGCATTATAGTTCATAAACAACCAGCCGAAATTGAACCAGAAACATGCTAAGTGGGTAGAGTTTTTGCAGAGCTTTACTTTTGTGATAAAGCACACAAGTGGTAAGTCGAACAAGGTTGCTAATGATTTAAGCAGGGTAAATTTCATTATGCAAGAATTAAAAGTTGGTGTGGTAGGATTTGAGGAAATGGTTGAAATGTATAAAGATGATGCAGATTTCAAGGATCTTTACACAACAGTTAAAAATCTGATAGCTCATAACCAAAGCGAGCGGTTAGATTATCTTACCCAAGGAGGTTTATTATTTAAGGGCAACAACTTGTGTATTCCCAAATGTTCTATGAGGGAAAACATAATAAAGGAGATAGCGGAGGATTATATGGTCAGTTTGGACAAGAAAAAACCTTTGCTCAGGTAAATGCTTTTTATTATTGGCCGAAGATGGAGACTGATGTTAAGAGATTTGTTGAGAAGTGTAGGATATGTCAACACGCTAAAGGGAGAAGCCAAAATATAGGATTGTACTAGCCATTGCTAATACCGGACCAACCATGGGATGCAATTAGCATGGATTTTATTTTTGGGTTATGTAAAATGAAAAGGGTGAATGATTCTGTTTATGTTGTGGTAGATAGATTTTCCAAGATGGCACATTTAATTGTATGTAAAAAGACTAGTGATGCAACACATATTGCTAATCTATTTTTTTCAGAAATTGTAAGATTACATGGATTGCCTGTAAGTATTGTGTTTGATAGAGATACAAAGTTTGTAGGACATTTCTGGAGGGCTCTTCGGAAGAAAATAGCAGCTAACCTGAGTTTTAGTTTAGCATACCATCCTTAAATAGATGGATAGACCAAAGTAGTAAACTGAACCCTGGGGAACATATTGAGAAGTTTAGTGTATCAAAATCCTAAGTAGTGGGATTTAGCACTAGCTCAGGTTGAGTTCACTTATAATGACACTCCAGACCGAAGTAATGGAATGAGTCCATTTCAGATTGCTTTTGGGATGAATCCAAGAGGTGTGTATGAGCTCAGAAATTTCGGTAAATAGGAGACAAGGAGCACAAAAGATGAAGAGTTTGTTGAGCAAATGCAAAGACTACAAGAAGATGTTAAAGGAAGATTGCAGGAAAGCAATAGAAAATACAAACGGAGAGTAGATATGAAAAGAAGAGAGAAAGAATTCCAAGTGCGAGATTTAGTGATGGTGTATTTGAGAAAGGAAAGATTTCCAGCTAAGACTTAAAATAAATTGAAAATGAAAAAGATAGGACCATGTAGAATTGTAAGAAAGCTTTCAACTAATGCTTATGAAATTGAATTGCCTAAAGGGATTGGAATATCACCTATCTTCAATGTTGCAGATTTTGTATCCATACAAGGAGACAGAGACAGAGCCATAGGAGGAAACTGCAGAGGATGAAGTTCAAACCTTGAACTGGGAAGAACAAATGACAAAGACAGTTAAAAGAGAGGTGCAAGCTATTTTGGAGAAAAGAGTATCCAAAAGAACCAAAGGACATGTTTATTATCGATATCTAGTCAAATGGAAAGGATAGCCAGTGGAAGATGCTAGTTGGTTGACAACAGCAGAGTTGCAGAGGTATGGAGTAAACCCTGAAGGTATGAGGGATGATTCTTTTCTTCCCCGTGAGTGTGATGTAGGAGCATCCGAACTTAGCCAACAATGTGAAGGTTCATTCACATGTTGTGGCTAAAAGAGTGAATTTCACTGACCTGAGTGGTCAAAAGTCAGTTTTAACCGAGAGGGTTGGATCTCTGGAAGATGATCTGTAATTCATTATTGTAATAGTTAGGAAATAATCTTATTTTAGATTGAAGGATAAGTCGTTAGCATAGGTGTGTAGTGGATCTTGAAAATAGAGATTTGATTGTTAGATTGTTTAAAATAAAGATTGAGTTGTTCTTACAGTTAGAGTAGGATTCGACACATAAAAAGAAGAAAATGTAATGTAGAAGGATTAGTTGAGATGATAGAGGATTGAGCGAGAAGTGAGAGTGGTGTGATAGAGAGGGCATTTGAGATTGAAACAGAGGTCTGTTAATTTGTTGTAATCGAGCAAAGGGGTCGAGACTCCGTAACTATTATTATTTTGAATGAATTTGTTTTAGTGTGCATCGGTGTGTGATCCTGGTGGAAACTCTTGTTTTATTCTGTGTATCTGCATTCTGAAGTACATCTGGGTGATTCCTCTAATATTCGTATTTAGCTTATAATCTCAATGTTATGGCTAATCATAGTCATTAATGTTAATAGCGGGGGTAGAATATTATAGAAGGGTTTGATCAGGATTGAAGGCTCGTACGCAATCGTATCCATCGATCAAAAAGTCAACAATGGACATCACCATCAACAATGGGATTAAGCCTGTGTTTAAACCATGTGTTAGATGAAAAGCCACTAGCCGTAGGATCCGAATGAATGCTATTATCGAATAGATATCGAGGTTTGAAGTAATCGGGATTTAAGTCTAAAACCCAGACCCAAAATTTTATAAACCAAGGCTTATAAATCATATCGACTTCGTGAGGCGAGTAAACATCGTGCAAGTTCCCCGATGTGATATCACTAGCGACCGTTAGATCTTGAGAGGAGATAAATGGTGTAGAGGGAAGTGTTGTTCAATTGCACTTACTGTTCAAATACAGATTGTTGTTCAATCACCACAATGTTATTCAATTACGTATTGTTGTTCAATCCGACTACTCTTCAATTACAAATTGTTGTTCAATCTGATTGTTGTTCAATCCGATTGTTGTTCAATCGTAGATTGCTATTCAATTTCAACGTTGTTCAATTGCTGGTTGTTGTTTAGTTGCTATTCAATTGGCAATCTATGTCAAAGTGGAGAAATGATCAATTGACGAGAAATAGAGCCTTCCATATCCCTGGAACTGAGGTCATGAGTGACCACTTTTGTGGATGGCAATGATTGTAGGTAATACTAGTCTAGTTGTACAAAGGGACTTTAGAACTCCAATAGGCCATGGAATTATGAAGATACTTGGTGAAAAACTTCTTAAATTCCAAGAGGGATTCGTGAAAATAAAGTTTTGCCCCAAAATTTTAATTGCTGCGTTTTAAAAGTAATCTAATGTCACCCAATTTTTTCACAAAAGTGGGAATAATCAACTGAAAACCTTTGATTGCTAATTTTTTCAAAATATTCTAATGTTGCCCAACTTCTCTTCATTCATATATTCATGGACATGAAAAAGAAAAACCCATTAAAACAAAAAGAAAGTGTGGCTGAGGAAGGCTTTACCATTAGTTGTGGCGATAGCAATCTTCGATTATGGCACTGTTTCTTAGCACCTATTGCAAAAACCAATATTTGATTGTGGCACTATTGCTCAACAACAACAAAAATGATCTTCCATTATGGCACTATTTATCAGCTACAAAATAACAATATTACCAATTAAATGAAGTCACCCCTCACTTGTATTTTTCTTCCGAAGAAATACAAAAAACTAGAAATGATAAAATTAGTTTGAAAATTATATTTCTTAATGTGAAAAAGTGGCAAATATTAAAAAACAATATTTATTAACATTTAAAAACAAAACAAGAATATATTTAAAAAAATGTAAATTTATTAAACGTAAAAATAAAAAATATCAAAATAAATTTGAAATGAGAGTTTTAAAGTAATACTTAAAAATATTACTAAGTGTAGTATCCTGTTTCTAAATATTTGTGCATAGAATTTTTTTCTTAAATGTTAAAAAAGGTAATATTTATAAAATTAAAAATATTACTAATTTTTGGCATTTTGTTTCTAAGTATCAGTGCATAGAAATACATGCTATTAATATTATATGGGTTGAAACTTGTAATTTAATTTTCTAGTTAATGCTTAACCCATGGTTTATGCTTCATTAAAACCACACCCAACTGTTGATTTACCATTCATTAAAAATATTCTCAATATTATAATTTATATAGACTAAGATAGTAATTTTATTTTTAATATTCAATATAGTTTTAGATCACTTGGCACCATTCACACATAAGGTAGGTAACTCATATTATTAAAAAAATTCACCTATATCCAAATTAAATAATAAAAATTTGTCATGTCATTTTAGGTGCCCAATGACACATGTATATCTATTGAATTTTAAAGGATTTTAATTCGCTTACATATTATGATGAGGAAATTCAATATTAACCTTTTAAATAATTTTTTCTCTAATTGCAATAAATCCTTTTAAACAATATCATGTCAAGAAATATCTTTTACACAACCTCATGTCAATTGTGAAATCTATGACACAGTAAATCCATAATTATTGGATTAAGGTATACACAATCAATGGAATACAATAGTTTCATTGTTCCTTACTTACCCTATGGTTAGTGTTATGTAATATGAATAAATAGAGATAATAGTTCTTTGTATATGAATTATAAATATATTGTAGAGATGTAAAATAGTATGAGCTAATTTAAGCTTTCTCGGTAATGACTACTAAAGAACTTAAACAAGTAGAGTTATTATGGATATTAGCTTAATTCATAAAGATTATATGACCATATTAGTACAAGGAAAAGGAAGCCTTATATCACTCATATTAGTACAATGAAAATCAATGATGTATAACACATTTCGTAGTAATATCTTCTGTATCTAACATATATGGTGTCACTAGTGATTATCCTGAGGTACCATGTAACTCCAACATATCACATCATTAAATATGGAATCTCACCTAAGAGCATTGGTTCTCCTAAGATTATTGGTTTTTTGTCGTCCTATCATTTTTACTTAGGTCGTGCAATGGGTGTTTACACTATTGCCAAGGTAACAAGTGGAACATTAATCGATTGCAAATATGTAAAAACAAAATGAGGAGTATGGACCAAAGGTGGGGTAGGAGTAGGAGGATCCACATTTACACTTTCACTTGAGGAAATACAAGTAGATCTGTAGTCATATTACCAATTGCTTCTCTTGGATAAATGAGGAGGCCACCTTGAGGAGCCTTATGTTCTTAGCTCAATTGTGATCATCATGATCATTTGTCCAATTTTATTCACCTAATTTTTTATCAGTAGTTCTCTCAATCTAGAACAAAACACTGGATTATTTTTCTCGCTCACAACACACCAACGACACACAACCCACACATAGAGAGGATTACAGATCATTCCATTTTATCATGAGTTATCAGTTTCAATCATTATATAGAGGATATCACATAAGTTTAAATTGAGATATAACAAGCATAAGTCTCAAGAAAATTGAAAATTTGAGAGACAAAGCATTTTAAGATCAAAGGAACATTTTGTAAATTACTCTTCCCACTATAATATGGACTCACACTATACTAAGGAAGATATAAGATAACACAAGAGCTTAATATGCCTCTTGAATTATGGATACATCTTGATTTCAACATGGAGCTACCACCATTAATGATGAAATCAAATTAATTCACATACACCTAGATATCCACTAGACATATAACTAGATTTTATAACTCCAGTGACCAAAAGTTGAATCATGGAAACTCAGAGCAGATAGACTAGGTGGTATAGTAGGAGACATTCTTGTGCAAAGTTCTGTACGTAGAGTAGCTACCAATATCATTGTACATAATGATTCATTGACAATTTTCAACACATATACATAAAATAACAACATAATACTAATAATATGGCTATTATTTTTAATCAAATAAACTAAAATTCAAGTGTGATTACTAGATAAAAATGTTTCATGAATATCATTCTTCGAAGATAAATTCATTGGAAACATCCAAAGATGGTAATATCATCATACATAATAATTCTCCATAAAAATAATGGTAACAAGTTCCAATATACACATCAAATAAAAATATAATAATGATAATATCATCATCATCTTTAATAAAATCAAAGTCATTGTATGATTACCAAATCCAAATGTTTCATAAATATCATTATTCTGAGGTAAATTCACAACATCCATATAGAAAAGAGAAATTTCTTTCTACATAATAATACTTCATAAAAAACAATGCATGTGCATGTCTAGCCAGCACCACCAAGATCATCCTCATGATCATTGCCATGATCATAATCCTGACCATCCAGATGAGTCTCATCCATGTCATCATCACCAACACTATCACCATCCTCATAATCATCATCTCATGATGTATCCTCATCACAGTCTAGATCATCATCTTGGCAGTCATTACCTATAACATTATGGAAAATATATATATATATATATATATATATATATATATATATATATATATATATATATATATTACACGTTAGCATTAATTCCATATCACAATTCATATCAATACTAACCCTAAAATGAGGTAGGATATAATATTTAATAGCGATAAAAATTAAAATGAAAATATGGTTCAAAGATATATTGGAAATCTAGCTAAGATTACATACCTCAGACTCCATCCACACAACAAAATCAACCCATCTCTTTTGCTGCAACATCTATTTTTCCAAATGATTTGGATGTCTTCCATATTTTAGTTCCCACCAATCAATAAATAGTGAGAAATTAGATAACGATGATTTTCTTCTAGTACAATTTTTATTAAAAAATATCACATATTTAATATACTTACAAAAGTTGTTATCATTTCTTTTAACCCTTTCTAACCACTACGATGAGTGCCTTTTGTCTTTGCTAACCTCACCTTGGAAGCCTTGTCCTTAAACATAAACCAATTCAATTCATTTTTACACATACATGTCTAAGTAGTGGAGGTAACCTGATAGGAATTAGAGCCAGAACCAACTCCTATATTATTCCATATCATGAAGCTTCATGTTTCATTATGTATATATCCATGATTTGTAATTATATTACCAAGTTCATATATATTAGACATTATATATCAATAAGACAAAGAGTGTATAGATAATTATAATTGGTACCTATAATCACAGACTCACGCTAGAACCTTAGAAATTATAACTAATTCCCAAATAAAGACTCTTACTAGATATTTAATTAGTAGGATACAAGAGACTCAGAATACTCCTTTGACTCATTAGGAGGTAATAATGACTTTGTATAATAGTAGTTATCTAGGTCTTAGTAATAGGAAGCATGAAATAGATCTATAACTCCATTTCTTTCTTTTGACACCCATTTTGCTAATGTTTGACACAATTATTTAAGGGAGAGATCCCAATAACACTCTTTTGAAACACCTTTGTCTCTATAATTCCTAGTTTTGACACACCATGCAGAGGATCAATTCCATGTTGTGGAAATTTACCATTTGATATATACATTATATCCTTAGTTATTAGCATTGGATATAGAAGCATTGAAAATAATGTGGGGTGTAGTAAATTAATGTTAGAATAATGTATCAACAAATTTCAGAGAATTGCAGAGTGAAGAAAGATGAGCCTAAATTCTTGGCATATGTCTAAGCAAAGGACAAAAGGACACAACCAAGAAATCCTAATGAAAACCCTAATGTTGTGGATCATTGATTTCCTAAGGAGAAATCAAAACCGTTCATGTAAAAATGCCTCATAAACACCACAATTGGTGTAATCACGTGAATATCACATGTATGTAGCACATGTGGAGGAATCTCAGCGATCCACGTAAGCTTAGAACTTACTTCCATTCATATCATATAACTCGAATATCATTTTACAGGAGGTATTTAATTTTTGGTGACATAATAATTGTTGGGACATCAATTGAAAAGAAAAGGATTTTGACACAGTAAACTCAATTCAGAACCAACAAATGTGATAAATTTACCATGATAAGTAACACGAAGTATTAATTTAAAAAGGTGCAGTGTATCAAGGCTATGGTTTGGAGGTGCAAATAGGATGATAAACTTTTTTAGAGACCATAACTAGGATTAAGAGCAATGTAAAAGTAATTAAGTAAACTATAAGGTATTATAAATGAATGGTCTAATTTAGTAGAATAAAATGATAGGTAATAAAGATACATATAAGAGTTACACATGTCACACATATTATATAAATTAAAAATAAAAATAACATAGATTAACTTAAAAGCTAAGTATTAGACTTTCAAAATGAGTTAAGTCTAGTTAGAAATGTAAATTTTAGCGACTTCAAATTTTATGAACCTTTCAAGGTTACAATTATGGTTCCATAAGACTACATTAAGACTAATTTTCAATTAGGATCAATTTTTTTACTGTTAAACGGGAGGTGTTATACATTAGTAGTAATTTCAACAACTAACTCGCATTCCCCTCAACATGCACAACCCGAGGTTAGTAAGGCCTAAAGACCATAAGGGAGAGGAAGGATTGCTTGCCCATGAAATAAATATTTACGTATGCAGAGTTCATTCCTTTTCAATTTTGAAATGGTTACAGTTTGTATTCTATGAAACATTAAAAATATTAGTTAGGATAATTCTGCTTCAATTGTTGTTTGGGTAGGAGTTTGTTGTTTTAAGGACAATAAGGAAATCAAGAGGAATTTCTACTAAATGAAATCTATATTTAGAGATGTTAGGTCCCTATACTACTAGTATATACCCTTATTGTTATTTTTGTGCCCATGTAGTCCCCATATTGCTATTATTGTGCCCCATAGAAGCTCACTATCATTATTGTTGTGCCATTACATTATTATTGTAATGTAGGTACTGATTATATTATGACCCCTTAGACTCCTATATATAGAAAGGAGGTCTTTTTTATTTGTATCATCCAAGAATTTTTCATTTATGTAATGTAAAATAGGTTTTCCCCTCGAAGAGGATAATTTTGAAGTCGTTGATCTCTCTGTTTTTTGTTCTGGTTACATAACATTTAGGATCAAATCTTTGGATTATAGTGTTTCACTTCTTCAAATATGACATTGTGGAACTTTTGTTATAATATTTTTTTTTATACGAAGATTTAGAAGCTAAAATTGAAACCACATGTAGCTGAAATATCGGTGAACTTCATGTACAAATTTTAGAACATCTCTTGCTATATTTTTGGAGATATGATCCGAGGAAGTGAGGATTTTTGCAGGCTCTAGAGTTCCATCTCAGGAAAGTGACCTAGGGAAAATCGTCATAACTTTCTATAAGAATTGGATTTTCATTTCATAAGAAGTGACATAGAGAGGATGGACTATAGTTTTTTGTGTATCTATTTCAGGGCTAAAGGTCGAAATATTGACACATGTCACTTCGTAAAAATGCACTCTACTAAACCAGTATATAATCAGGTCATTGTGGGATATTGGGTGTACTTTTTCTTGAAGAATACAAACTTGGTCTAACGTATTGGGTTGGAAAGAATAATTAGAGGTCTACTACAAGACATAATTTTAGATCTTGGAGATTCGTAATTACATAGATATAACAACTGCAATATAGAGCTCCTGAAAAGAAACAAAAAGTTGTGTATCTTTTAAATTTTTCATAACGTTTGTTTGCAAAATCCATTTGATGTGATTCAAAGGGCATGGTGAAGCATGAATATCATTTGATTCCAAAATTAATCGAAGTAATAAAATGTAAACACCTAGTAAGCAACCAGAAATATTTTCTATGACAGATGAAGAAGAGGAAGAACTGCAACATGATATATCAAAATTACAAGACCAAGTGCAACAAATTTCGCTCTCGCAAAGAGTAACCAAAAATGAAATGGAAGCTAAGATGGATGGTTTGACTAATGGTTTAAAATCATACATGGAAGGTTGGAAGGATGGTTTAAAAATAGACATGGAAGGTTTGAGAGAAGGTTTGACAAAGTTGCTTCAAGAAATATTTCCTAATGGCGACAAGATATGAGATGAAACTCATGATGAGAAAAATAGAAATGTTAATCATGATTTCATAGACTCGAACGTTGGATTGAGGACCCACCATATTCCAAATATCAATATGAGAAATTTTGATGGAAAGGATCCGGTAACATGGATACTACAGATGTAGCAAGATTTTAATCTCCATAATGTGAAACACACACAAAAGCTACACATTGCAATTTTATATTTAGAACCCAATAAATTTTTATGGTATTAATGGCTTTGTTCTCATAAACCACTTGTCACTTGCTTAATTTTTATGAGGGAAATGATAGCACATTATGAGGATACAAAGAGAAACATCGTCTTTATCCAATTGATAAAACTCAAACAAAATGTTTCAATGGCGAAGCATATTGAGGACATTAAAAAAATGAATATAAGGGTAAATGATATTCTATAGGAACATAGGATTGATGTCATAATAGGGACTTTAAAGGATAACATCCAACATGAGGTTCACCTTTGGGAACCTGATTCATTGGAGAAGGTATTTAGGGGGGAAATAAAAGTTGAAAGAAAAATTATGGCAACAGGGAAGTTATAACAACAACCTGATTAAAAATCCATGTAAAATTATATATAAATCCATGGTGGTGGGACACATATTTCAAGCTGAATAGTGGGCAAGACATCCTAGTGGGTGTTCATTTTGGGTATTATGGCTAAAGGAAATTAGAAAGGGCAACGACAAAGGCTTTGGAAAGAAAAAATGGAATTTTTGGCACACTTATTTATGGAAATAATGGAAATTAGGAGAAAATTAAACTGAAAGGACACAGGTTCCATGTGAGGAGTAAATTGAGGGAAGAATAATGGAAAAAAAAAAATAGAGGCCTCATTAATAAAAAGGTTTATGAGGACCAGTTGGCAAGCTTGGTGAATTTAGTTTTGGAGCTCTCTCATTATTCCCTCTCTCTCTCCCTCATGGACACAAAGTTTTCTTGGAGCATGTTTGCATTGGATCAATAAAGGAAAATAAAGAAAGAGGAAGCAAAGATCAAGTAGAGAAAGGCAGGATCAAGCAGCTACAATAACATTCTTTGCAGGTATTGATTTTCATGTGATATTTCCTTGCTATATTTGGCATGCATGGTGTTGCATGTGGTTTTTTTTCTATCATGGCATGGCTTTTGCTACGTTTGACAGTGTTTTTCATCCTATCCTTGACATTTCCTAATAGCCTTAGTGAGATGGGTTCCCATACGTCGGTTGAGTTGGATTGCCGGTTGGATTCAAAGCTAAGTGGGGTGGATCTCTAAAATGACAAAGACAAGGTCTAGCGGTCCATGAAACACACTGTGGATCACGGTAAAACCACCGACCTAGTAACCCTTGAGATAGATTGTGGGTTGTGGTAAAGACAATATTGTGTGCCTAAGTGTGCCTAGGAATCCTTTCTGGTGAATGGTGAGATATATCGGAAAGCCAAGAGGTGGATTGCTCCCCATTGGGCCTAGTAGTACCGAGATGGGATGTATGATAGAGCCTGGGGGGTGGGTCTTAGTGTAGGGTCTAGTGATCCTTGGATCAGACTGTGGATTACGGTAAATCCTCGGAGACTAGGAGGCACTCAAATTCCTCACGGTGTAGGTGAAGTTCGGTAGTATCCATGTTTTCTTGGTTATTTTTGGCTAGTTATGAATCCCACATTCATGCTTTGACTATGGCACAGGGGTGATTTGCTGAAGAAATATTTAGCTGAGCAAATCTATGGTAGGGTGGAAATGGTAGTCCCATCTCGGGTTTGGAATTTGCATCTTTAATGAGAGGATATTTTTCCATGTATTTCTATGAGTATTATACTAATTTATATCTGGATCATATGGTTTTAATTTCATTGGTATTTTTCTGCTATTATGCTGGCTATGTATGTGTTTTATGATAGTGGCTATGCTCTCATCATGTTTTTACTTGTAAATGATTGGAAAATGTATCTATGACCTAATAGGTGATAATGCGGAAAATGATATGAGGAAACAATTGTTCTTAGTGATTCTTTGATAAGTATGAGATACCTACGCTTAAATATATTATTTACACCTGTAGATTACATATTTGTCATATGTTTGACGAAATGTATGTCATGGCTAGAAGGGGTCTGGTTAAGGGCTTGTTCAACTATTTTCATTTTCATCATTGTTTCCATGTTATTTTACCATTATGGAGATTTCACTCAATTCTGGGAAGTGACCTGGGCTCTAGGCCTCAAAAAGTTGCTCAAAACCCAGGGACACTAGCATATCACTGAGAAAAATAGTCCCTGATTGTTGACATGCCTTGTCATGAGAGAATCCAGAGCCTCCTGGATGTTGGAAAGCCTATAGCATGAGAACATCCAGAGGTCAAGTGGTCAATAACTTCAGTGGGACCCAAGTGCTAGCTACCTGAGTGGCTGGGATGGTTCCTAAGAGTCCTGTAGCTTATGTGGAACGTTTGTATGTCTTGTTTTTGTCAATTCCACTTCCTTAAGGTCACATAGGATGTTGAATGTAATCATAATCTCCTATCATCGCATATTTACCCCGGTTATATGCTTACTTGGGTAGATGTGGGAGGAGGGTGTTATAGAATTCTACCACTCACAATTATAAAGATGGAAGTGTTAAAGTTCCTAGCCTTCCACAACCTACAAGGATGACACCACAATAATTGGAAGAAAAAAGAGAAAAAGTGCTTTGTTATAATTGTGATAGAAAATACATTAAAGGTCATAAGTGTGCCAAGAATAAAGTATTTTACATAGATTGTGAAGAGGAGGAAGAAAATGAACAAGAAATGTCAAAAGAAGAGGATACACACTAAGAACCAACCCGAGAGAAAGAAGAAATGAATCTAACCATAACTTGTAATGCATTGGTAGTAATTACCACTCCTTAAACTCTCAAGATAGAAGTACATATCAAGAAGAAATTTTTTATATTGTAGATTGATTCAGGTAGTACCCATAATTTTATTCATTGTAAGATAGCCATGGAATTGAATTGCTTCCTAAATCCAGCACCAGAGTGTTAAGTGATGGTCGTAAATGGAGGAACTATAAATTTCTATGGAAAGTTTTTATAATATCAACCTAACCATGGGGAAATATGTATTTAATATTCTAATTCCTTCCATTGGGTGGTATTGATGTTATAGTAGGAGTTGAATGGTTACAATATTTGGGTACGATAGATTTTAATTTTAAAGAACTTTTCTTGAATTTTTTTGGGAAGGAAGGGACGTGTAATTAAGTGTATTGTAGGGAAACTAATAAATATAAGAAGATCTAGTGGCATGAAAAAGCTTCTAAAGAAATAAAAATGGGGTGTAATTGCACAATTTTGCTCATTATAAATTCAAACATTAAAATCATTTATTTCTCTAGATCTCCAAAAATTCTTGGACAATCATTCCAAGGTATTTGAGAGTCCGAAAGACCTCTAACCTATTCATGATCATAACCATGATATTCATTTAATTCTAGGAATTGTTCCTCCAAACATTAGGCCATACAGATGTCCCTATGCCCAAAAGAGTGAAATTGAATGTATGGTTGCAAAAATGCTAGAGGTCGGTATAATTCAACCAAGTCAAGTTCTCTATCTCCTCTAGTAGTATTGGTGCATAAGAAGGATGGATCATGGCACATGTGTATGGATTATAGGGAGCTCAACAAACTCACCATTGATGAAATGTTTTATTAATTACATGAAGAAATTTACTTCACCAAACTGGATCTTCATTAAGGATATCATCAAATTAGAACGAATACTGAAGACATTCTGAAAAAAATATTTAGAACTCATGAGGGTCATTATGAATTTTTGGTCATGCCTTTTGGCCTTACCAATGCACCATCTACATTTCAAGGTTTGATGAATTCCATTTTCAAACCCTTAGAAAATTTGAATTAGTATTTTTTCATTATATAATAATCTACAAGAAGTCTTGGAAGGATCATGTTCAACATGTTGATAGGGTGCTCAAACTATTAAAGGAGAAACAATTATATGCAAAAACATCCAAATGTTTCTTTGAAGTACAAGAAGTGGAATATATGTGTCATATTGTATCTCATGAGGGTGTTAAGGTAGACCTTAACAGAATTAAAGTAATTAAGGAATGGAAAATCTCAACAACCTTAAAGCAGCTACGAGGATTTCGTGGTTTGACAGGGTATTGTCGCAAGTTTGTTAAGACTTTTGGGAGAATAGGAACACCTATAACAACATTATTGAAGAAAGATGCATTTTATTGGACTTTAGAAGCATCTAAGTAATTTTAACATCTTAAAGAGGCAGTGCACCAAGACTCGGCCTTAGCTATGCCAGACTTCACAAAAACCTTTATTGTGAAATGAGATGCCTCAGGAAATGGAATTGACGTTGTTGTAATGCAAGAAGGAAGACCCATTTATTTTTAAATTCATCCAAAGTATTTACACAAACTTATTTTTGAGAAGGAAATTTTGGCAATACTACATGCACTAAAGAAATGGTGACCTTACCTAATGGGAAGACACTTCAAGGTAAGAACAAAAAATGATAGTCTTAAATACTTTTTGGAACAAATATTATCTTCAAAAGAGCAGAAAAAATGAGTCACAAAGATGTTGGGCTATGACTTTGAAATCTTCTACAAAAAAGGGAAGAAAATTGTTGTTATATATGCACTCTCAAGAAAGGATGAGGGTGTGGAAGGATTTCTTTGTGCCATTTCTATTATCTAACCAGATTGGATAACTGAAGCAGGGGATCAATGTAAGAATGATCAAGAAGTGTGGATGCTCATTCAAAAGTTGTAGCAAGATCCCAGTATATCTGATACATTTAGCTGGAAAAATGATTCATTATGGTACAAATATGACTTATATATTTGTAAGAATTCCCAACTCGAACAAAATATTCTTTTGGAATTGCACACCTATCCCTTACGAGGGCAATCAGGATTTTTAAAAACTTACCACAGGGTCAAGAAGGAAGTTTTCTGGGAGGGACTTAAATATTATATTGAAAATTTTGTCGTAGAATGTTTGGATTTCTAGCAAAATAAAGTTGAGACAATTAAGACCCCGGG